>CM060424.1:62997050-63282050 GCA_030545235.1 Helianthus tuberosus | reverse complement strand
TTTGTAACAATTTTGCATGTTGGTTTTTTAACATGCGATGTCATTAAAATTACCAAATGCGAAATTGTTACGAAAAACCAACATGCGGTTTCATCAAAATTATCACATGCGATTTCATCCATGCTAATTTCTAACATGCGATTTCACTATATTGTACGTATTGTATGTTAAGGGATATTGTATTTTACACTTTCACTATATAGAAAAAGTGTAATGTACAATAGGGTTTATCGTACGATACGTACGCGATCTTCCCAGCCGTACGATCTGGTGCGAATTCAATCTTCGCTTGTTATAAAAAGGCAAATGAAATCGCATGGCTTGAAAATGCAATGAAATCGCATGTTTTGAAATCCCATGTAAATGAAATCGCATGTGAAAAATGGCTAAAAAGGGTAATGTGAAAAATGGCATGGGGTGTGTAGATGGACAAAATCGCATGTGGAATATTTGAACATCGCATGTGAAATATTGTAGAGATGGCATGTGTCCTCAATCTAAATTAATTCAAAAGGGTAAATAAGTAATTTTATCATTGATTCAATTAATTCAAAACCTTCCATAACCGCCACCTTATTTATAGAAACATGATTTTTTTTAAATATCTCTATAAAAACACTATGAATAACACTGCAACCATAATTCAGCACGTATATAACACCATTCAATAAGTATATAACACAATTCAATAAGTTTATAACACCATTTTAAAGATCTCTATATAAAAACACTACGAATAACACTGCAAAATCACCATTCAGCACATATATAACACCATTCAATAATTATATAACACCATTCAATAAGTATATAACACAATTCAATAGTTATATAACACCAATAACACCATTCAATAAGTATATAACACTATTAAAGTCACTATATCCATTTTCAGAATGTGTTCTTAGTATAATGTTCATAGTATGATTATTGTACATGGGGTTTTAAACCTGCATGCATGGTGTTTTACATCTTCATGCTAGTAGATGTTCCAGATTCTATATGTTAAAACACCATGGTATTTTAAACCTACATTCCAGTAGATGTTCTTCGCATGTTCATCGTATAGTGTTTTACACCTGCATTACCACGGTTTGAATCACAATGCAATTAAAACACCACTGTATGAACATAAACAAAACATCGTGGACTAAACATCTGATCGAAACATATATTTTTTTCTCTATATAAGTATAGCAATATGATACTCATATTAAAGATAAAAAAACGCTCGTTATTATGGTGTAATTTAAAAAAAAAGTTACGTATAAAAAGTTATTGGCGTTTAAAAAAGACGGGGGGAAGTTGCATGTGCATGTTAGTTAGTCTCTAATTTAAAAATGTTAAATTTACATGTATACCCTTAATCTAGAAAATTAATATGTTTAATAGTAAACATTATTTACAATTTTGCCATTATAATCTAAACCATTAGATAAAAGATCTAATGGTGTAGATTCTTTCTTACCTTTCTCTCAAAAAAACCATTTTTTTACAGGAACCTCTACCTATATATATATATATAATTATTTAATATATTTTATTTTATATTGAAGGGTATTTTACTAAATTTACAATCACTTAACTGAGAAAACTAATCCTTATTTACGTCAGAGACTATCTAAAAACGAATTTGTAAAATTTAGGGAGTATTGCTGTAATTTAAAAAAAAAAAAAATAGAGACCAGAAATTTGGATAAAGAAAAACTATTCGAAAGTTTTCGGTGATATCTATGAATAAAATCTATGCGACTGTGTAGTCAGGCTGCTTTCCACGAGTATGAATGACTTCCACATGATTTCTGCATCATCCAATCAGCTAAACATTAAATTATTATTGATTGCCAGACTGACATGATGTAACATAATTATTGATTGTTATAAATCAATAAAAACAAAATGTTAAATCAACCTATAATTCGTTCTTTGGTTAATAAATATTATATAGAGTTAGCTTCCTGTACAAATAAAATAAACGTACTAAATATATGAGAGTAAACTGCCATTTTGGTCCCTTTGGTTTGGCCAGTTTTGTCACTTTAGTCCAAATCTCAAACTTATTATATCCAGGGCCTTGTGGTTTGCATTTTGTTGCCATTTTAGTCCAAAATCTAAAAAACCCCCTTTTTGACTATTGAGAGCTGCCTATTTTGTCCTTTAGTGCAGGGGTATTTTGGTCATTTATGTTTTATTTAAAGCAATTCAACAACAACAACAACAAAACCCAGAAAATCAAGAACATCTTCAAAGTTCATCATCAAAACCCAGAAAATGAAGAACATCTTCAAGAAAAAACGAGGCTCAGATCTGTATCTTCAAGAACATCATCAAACATCATCATCAAAACCCAGAAAATCCAACAAATCAAGAACATCATCTTCAAGAAAATCAAAAACCGATTTGTAAAAAGATTCAAGAAAATCAAGCATAACAGAGATATGTATACAGAAAATCAAGAACATCATCTTCATCACAGCCTCATGGTGAACACGCATAACAGAACAAGTAACAACACACACCACGAAAATCAAGAACATCATCTTCATCACAGCCTCATGTATAAAGAAGTTTACCGTTCAAAAAAAAAACACAGAGATATGTATACATATAAAACCCAAAATCCCCAAACACCCAAATTCCCCAAACACCCAAAATCCATCACAATAAAACCCAGATCTGAACGTCAACCACCCCCTTACATCATCATCATAAATCATCGTCCATCATCATCATCATCATCAGTCATCATCAACATAATCAAAGAAAGAAGGATGGAGGAGAGATCTGTGTAGAGAGAGGGAGAGAGAACAGAGAGAGAGAGAGAGAGTGTGTGTGTGGATCTGTGTTGTTTTAGTGAGAGAGAGAGAGAGCGTTTGAGCTTCGATTTGAGCACCCGCAACGTTTGAGCTTCGATTTCGAGCGTTTGAGGTTGAAGATGCAGGTGGTGGATGATGCAGGTGGTGGGGGTGGGGATGATGCGATGGTGGTGGGGATGATGCGATGGTGGGGGGGTGGTGGTGTGGTGGTGGATGATGCAGGTGGTGGGGGTGGGGATGATGCAGGTTGAAGATGAGGTTGAAGATGATGATGAGGTTGAAGATCTGCCGGTGAGGGTAAAGAGCAGAGCAGAGGTTGAAGATGATGATATTTTTTGTTTTATTATAAATGAGTTATTATAAAGAGATAATAATTCTAAAATGACCAAAATGCCCCTGAGGGTAAAGACAAAATAGCAGGTCATTAATGGGAAATCTGGTCAAATTTGGATTTTGGACCAAAATGGCAACAAAAACCAAACCACAGGGCCCTGGATGTAATAAGTTTGAGATTTGGACTAAAGTGGCAAAACTGGCCAAACCACAGGGACCAAAATGGCAGTTTACTCAATATATGAATTGCATGAAAAGAAAAAAGGAGGTGGTGGCATTTTTGTAATTATATACAAATGTACAAATGTACCTGTAGATTAATTTTGATGTTTTGTAGAGTAATTTTGTAAAATGGTCTAGTAGAGTAATTTTGCTCTTGTAGGGTAATTATCAAATTTACTCTAAAAATGATACTGTAGAGTAATTTTGATCTTTTATAGAGTAATTTTGTAAAATGTTCATGTAGAGTAATTTGGGTCTTCTAGGGTAATTATCAAAATTACACTAACCCCCCCCCCCCCCCACCCCCAAAAACCTAAAAAAAACCTAACCCCCCACCCCTAAAAACCTACCCCCCCCCCCCCCCCCCCCTCAAACTAAAATCTAAACCATAAAGCTAAACCTCATAACTAAATGCTAACAAAATTACTCTACAAAGATCAAAATTACTCTACATTATCATTTGTAGAGAAATTTTGATAATTACCCTACAAGAACAAAATTACTCTACAGGATCATTTGTAGAGTAATTTTGAATTGTATGTTGTTTGATAAACTTACAATGTAATTTTGATTCACTTGTAAAAGTAATTTTGATGCAGAGTAATTTTGATACACTTGTAAGGTAATTTTGATAATTACCCTACAAGAACAAAATTACTCTACAAGACCATTTTACAAAATTACTCTACAAAAGATCAAAATTACTCTATAAAAGATCAAAATTACTCTATAAAAAAAAATCAAAGTTAGCGTTCATGCAAGTTGTTTAATGTTATAAATTATATGGTTAAAAATACATATTATTTATAGTAAAAGACTATAAGGTATATAAATGAAACTAAAAATAAAAAGAAAAAATAGAAAAAGTCAAAGTTACAATTCACACAAAGTTTATAATTGTTATATACTAGTAAGATTACCCGCGCTATACGTCGGGATTTCGGTCAATATCTATTTTGGTTTAGTATAGCAACCAAAAGATATATCTTCAAAACATAAATCGATTTGAATTTATACCAACTCGTACATAAATATACACACGCAAAACTATATTACAAAGTCTTTAGAATGTTAAAGGATTCTGAATGTTAATGTTAAAAGTTGAGGGTTAAAAGTATAATAAAACACAAAAGAAAAACATAAAAAAATCATAAATAAAAACACTCTTCACAAACTTTCTTAATTGTATTGTAGTTAACTAGTAATCTAACATCGCGCGTTGCGACGATAGTTTGGTTGTGTTGGTTCATTTTATTATAGTATCAATACTGTGCTGACACCTGATATAACAACAAAAAGAGATAGTGCAACATACGTAACTTTGTATAAGAAAAATGAAACACAGGGTCGGCCCTTGGGACGGCCAACCCGTGCCAACGCCCGAGGCCCAAATTTTTAAAGGGCCCGAAAGATTTTTATATGCTTTTATATATATACGTGATTATATATTTAATATATGCATCCATTTATTATGCAAAAAAATGTTGGTAGTGGAGTGGAAAAATCATCTCAAGATAATGTAAATATCTCAAGTTCAAGTCTTGGCTCCACCACCAAGGTTTTATTTTTTTAATTCAGTTCCCCTTAACCACAATTTTGGGCCCAATTACTTTTGTCGCCCGAGGCCTAAATCTTTTTAAGAGTTCCTGGGGACGTCTCTGATGAAACTTAGATGTCATTGATAACCTATATAGCTTAAAGTGCAGAGGGTATCTATAACTTTATTAAAGTTTAGAGATTGCAGTATAAATTTGTCAAAAGACGAAAATGTATTTTTATTAAAATTGAAGGGTCGTATAATAAACTTATTAATATTAAGAGGGTGTAAATGAAATTATGGAAGTAAAAGACAAAAAAAAAAACATTACTACTCTCATCACATAATTAGAAGCATGGTTGTATTTTATGTTTGTAAAATTGTAAATCACTATTAACAAAAGTTGGTAATTGTAATATAACTAGAATTACGACCCGCTGCAATGTGGCGGGGATTCTTTAGTTATAACTAAGTCGATTTAGGACCCGCACATTATGTTGAACCTGTCAAACTGAAAAAAATAGACGCTATAAAAATGTTCACCCACACACGCACGTTGCGTCGTGTTAACTCGCAAAATTTAGAATGGAATGTAAAAACGTTAAACCAAAGACGCACGTTACGATGTGTTAAGTCAAAAAATTTAGAAAGAAGCATAAAGCGAAAAATTCCGGAAAATGAAAACTATAAAGGACCAAAGTTGAAAGTAAAAAAAGTTGTGAGGATAGATTGTAAAAGATAAAAAGTATTAGTTAAAAGTAAAAAAAAAACAAATAGTTTTGGCCGGTTAAAAGTAATTTATGAAATACTTTTGGGTGGAAGGTTAAAACATCTTCTTTTTTTTTTTTTTGAAAAACCCCCAAAGCCAATGTTACAACAACCATATATATAACCATTTTTTTCTTTAAAAACCCCTAAAACCAAGAGTACAAAACATATATGCATAAACATATTGCTTATTTATAAGGTTTTAATATAATATAATATAAAAATAAATATAAATATAATATAATATAACTAGGTTTTCCCCGACGCTACGCAACAAGAGCTTGATGGTTTTCCCATGGCACGTGACGTGCCTTTGGTCGTTATCAACTCGACTTATCGGAAACCATAAAAGCGAATATTGATACTGTTCCGATAATACCAAGGGAAAAAAAGAAAAAAAGGTCCCCCCCCTCATGTGCTACGTTGCGGGTGTTTGATCGTTTTTTCTCCCGTGCTATATGGCGTGACTTTGGGCGTTATCAGCTCAACTATCGAAAACCATAAAAGCGAAGATTGATAAAAGCGAATATCGATAACCGGGTTTTCCTCTCGCTAAGCGGCAGGGGAATGATTGTTTCTCTCACGTTATGCAGCGTGCTTTGGTCGTTATCAGCTCGACTCATCGGAAAACTATAAATGAGAATATTGATATCGATTCCCGATAATACCAATTAAAAAATGAAAATAGGTTTCTCCCACCGCACAACGCGACAAGATTTTGGTTGTTTTCCCCCTGCTAAGTGATGTGACTTTGGTCGTTATCGACTTTACTCATCAGAAACCATAAAAGCGAAGATCGATAAAAGCAAATATCAATACATGTTCCAATGATATTTATAAAAAAATAAAAAATAAAACACTAAAAGTTAAAAGCCAAAAAAGGCAAAAGAATAAAAAAAGAAAAAAACTACTATTCATAAGACCTTTCATGAATTGTTATATACTAGTAAATGAAGCCGCGCGTTGCAGCGGCGCTTTGAACATCGTTGTGTTTCTTAATCACATATATCCAAAATTAGGCGAGCGAAACACTTTAAAAGTTACTAATAAGTAATTTTACAATTTCTGGTTTAAACTTTATTTAAATAAAGTATCAAAATTTAAAATCCACATTGATTCATCACAAATGTTACAGTAGCACTTATGCAAAAATGAAAGTTCATGATCAAGATTTATACCTTGACTTTCACCCTCCTCAACTACATAGAGAAAGCATCATTCAAATTATCGTCTTCCCATTATTGTGTTACTCCCTTCTTTCTTCACATCCCACTCTGCAAGTTTGATATCATTATTATAACCATCACCGGGACACATTTGATCTATAAACATCTCCGGTTCCTTTTTGCCACTGATTCTGCGTTTGAAGCTAAAACATATAACATGACATTAAAGATGAATCGGAATACCTTAAAATGTTTTATAGAGTTCAAACAATAGACTGGTTATTAATAAATAATTAAATACACAATTGCATCCTACTTCTAATTGTCAAGTTGGAATGAAATTGTTTCGCCACTAAAAAGCAAATCGGATATCAACGAACTACACATACGTTACAACTCTAGTACTCCTATAGTCACGCAAAACAAAGATCTACAATAGTTCAATTGTTAATCAATCCACACAATCACATGCTTTGGTGTAATACGATGCAATTAATCGACAGAATATGTTAATCGTTAGCGAAATATAAGAGCGCATTGATGAATCAACGAATCATTGATGTTAATAAACTAAATGAAGATCGAGATACCTTAATCGCCGGAGATGGTGAGTAGGGTTCCGCGTTCCAATAGGATGATGTGGTGGCGATGGGGATATAATAACCAATCGGAATCGTAGTTCCAGTTTGCGACGTGACCCTAACTGTGCGGCCGTTGCAGGTAGTCGGGGACCTCGACTTGAAGCCAAATCGGTTGTAGGATACTGTACCACCGAATCGACATCACTGATGGAACGCTCATCCTCCGGACAGCGAGGTATGGATGTACCCGCCGGCGTGTCGCGTGGTCTCCGCCGTAAGGATTGGTGGCCGGCCCGTAGGTATCTCTCTCTCTCTTTACAATACTCTCTTCTCTCTCTTACTCCCGTTTTTTCCCTGTAAGTCACTCTCTTCCATAAAGTATACATGGCAAAACCGTAATTTACATCTTTATTTTGTCCAATAAATTGACTGTTCCTAAGGATCAACATAAATTGTTATATATAGAAACTAGCATAATTTCTGCGCGATGAGGCGGGAATTCGGATTTAGGTAATATGAGCTTACTGGTATAATATCGATAGTCGATGTCACACCCCCAAAATCTACCATGCGGAGCGTCACCGCTTGGAGGCGTGACATGACCAGGATCGAGTCACCAATCATATTGAACAAGCATGTAAGTAATATATAAAGATCCAACACAATACAATTGGTGTCTAAACAAAACAATAGTTTAAGTTGCAAGCGGAAGCATAATGTTTAAAACCAAGTCATAAGTTTAAACGTTTCAAAATTTTAGCATGGCACACAGCTGTCCATATCCCACAACGACTCTTCCCACTCCGATGCAAGCTCCATAGATACCTAACGACCTACAAGGCATGTAACAACGAGTCAACAACAAAGTTGAGCGAGTTCACAGTTGGTTATTTAGTTATAGCATTCGTTTCGTAAATCATATGTTCGTTTTGTAAACCATGTATCGTGTTAATTCGTATCGCGGCCTCCCAGGCATGTTTGCGAAGATTAGTGGGGGCTTCCCATGTGGATAGTATTAATCCGTATCGCAGTTTCCCAAACATGTTTGCGATGATTAGTGGGGGCTTCCCATGTTGTAGACTAGTCGTGTGTGTACGTGCCCTTCTTGATCCAAGGACCGTAGCAAGTATGAGTGTACGTAGGTTTTACGTACGTGCCCTTCAATCCGAGGACAGTGAAAAGTAGTTTAATAGTAATGATAGTACGAGTAGTTATTCAAATCCCATTCCCAACCCACCGGGAATCCCATGCCTTAGGAGTGTGAACTCACCTCGGTTGCTCGGTTTGACTCTCAAAAAAATAGCTAACAGTTGAGGTCGGTCAATCGCGTCCTAGTATAATTTACCAGTTAGTCATTTAGTGGTTTTCAAATAGAGCACAAAGTTCCTACACGTATCTATCACATAACATGCATCACTTTAACGGTTCATGCCCATATAAATTTTCCATCCATTCCCCACTCATACACAAACATACAATAATGCACATAACACATATAACATGTTAGGTCATTCACAGATAGCATACTCCACATTTAGACACGCAAATTACAACTTATGTCATTTCAGCTTTAATATTCAAAACCGGGCTGTTTTCGGACATTTTAATAAAATAGTTAACTTATTCCAAAAATTCCCAAATTTTTTTTACAGAATATCTTAAACGATCGAAATATTATTGTGTAAAAATATCGGGGTCCAGTTCATTACTAATATTTTATAAAAATTCATTTTCCGGACTGAACTCAGATTTATCTTTTTCTGACCACAGTCCACGGAATAATTTATTTAAAATTCATCGAGAGTCTGATTTACGAAATTCTAGTGAGAGAATTACAAATACATCGGTGGTCATCTTTAGTACAAATTTCATGATCTAATTCTACACAGAACTCAAGTTATGACAGAAAACAGAACGCATATTTTCAGCAGAAAAATGCAGCTCTAGCTGCTGTTACAAAATGACACTTTAAAAATAGTAAACGGAGTCCAAAAATTATGATTCCGGTGCCATTAGAAGCGTATTTCATAATAACACGTTATAGACTCAAAATATCAGTTTTTCGTTGAGTTATGACCTGTTTACAGCCAACTGAAGTTGGCTGTAAAAGCTTGGACAGATTCTGTTTTTCAGCCTTTAGCTTTCTAATTCGTGTTCGATTGATTCCGTTAACATGTTTAGTGATCACAACAACATCAAATATCAATATTAACCAGAAAATCATCAGGAAATCAATCAAGAATCATAACAACACAAGATCTACATGATTTACACACATAACTTCTCTTTATCCATCTTTTATTCCTTATGTTCAAGACTTAATGTAAGTTCTTTAGAGTTTCTTAAGTTTTAACCATTTAATCAACTATTAACCACCAAACACATGAACAAGATGAAGATTTGAAGCACTTACTACTAGCACAAGGCTAGGGGAGAAACAAGGCGTAAAAGTGGTGGATAAAAGAAAACTAGAGTGGTCCTTGAGCTTCCGAACACACCAAGCTTAGTTGTAGTGTCTCTTGCACCTTTGGATGCCTTTAGATTGTATGAATGAAGCTTGATAATGGTGGTGGTGGGGTGCTTGGTTCTCGGCCGATCAAAGGAGAAGAGAGGGATGGTGTGGAGGTGAAAGGTTGATGGTGATGAGAGAAGATGGTTAACTAGTGGGTTTTATAGAATTCTTATAACCTTTGGTTCACATGCACCCTAATCTACTAGCATCAACATTTAAATAATGAAAAGAATTCATGGGAGAAAGTCCCCAAGTAACCGTGTAAGGGGGGGGGGGTATGGGGTTGGGTGGTGATGGAACTAGTTACCATTTAGTTAGAATCTAATGTGTTTAGTTAGTGTATGAGTGTGTTATATAATATAAAGTGTGTTAGGGTGTTCGGGGACCCTAACTGGCTCAGAAAAATAAAACAATGTGTTTGGCAATATTTTTATGTTCCGGGTAAAGTCCGGTTGTTCGGTTTGACACTGTTCCGTTAAAGTGCTTAATTAATCCGTAAAGTGTCCTACATATATATTTTTGCAACGTTTTTAATTTTTAACACTCAGGAAGGCGTACCGGACTATTTAGTAATTTTTTTGTATACTATTAGTATGTTAACAAATACATGTAAGCATAACACAGTAATCAGAGAGCAGTTAAATGATTCAGCACAGTCATCAAGTACTTTAATTAACATTAATAGATTGTATGGTTACATCTAAATTTGAGGGTTGTCACATTCTCCCCCTGTTAAGAGAATTTCGTCCCGAAATTTAGCGCGTGGTTACTGAGGAAGCTAGTTAAGTTGCGTTGTTTTTCCTGGTTTTCCTAGGGTGTTACATCACCCCCCGTTGATTTGGAATTTCGTCCCGAAATTCAGCAGTAGCTTCAGCCTCAGTAGTGGTTGCGTTTTTCTTAAACAGCTGGGGATACTTGAGTTTCATTTGGTCTTCTCGTTCCCAGGTATACTCTGGGCCACGACGGAAATCCCAACGAACTCGGACAAGAGGTATCCTGGTACGCTTGAGGATCTTAACATCTCGATCCGTAATCTCTACTGGTTCCTCGACGAGTCGCAACTGGTCATCGATTGTGAGTTCCTTGAGAGGAACTATGAGGGTCTCATCTGACAGACACTTCTTCAGATTTGACACGTGGAATACGTTGTGAATTCCGCTGAGTTCTACAGGTAGATTCAACTTGTAGGCGACCTTGCCAATTTTCTCAATGATTTCGAATGGTCCGACATAACGCGGATTGAGCTTGCCTCGATTGCCAAAACAAACTACGCCTTTCCAAGGCGAGACTTTGAGTAGCACTCGATCCCCAACCTAGAACTCGAGTGGTTTTCTTCCCTTATCAGTATAGCTTTTCTGACGGTCACGAGCTGCCGCCATTCGTTGTCGTATCTGAGCAATCTTCTTGGTTGTATCTATTACAAGTTCTGGGCCAGTGATTTGACTGTCACGAACTTCTGCCCAACAGAGAGGTGATTGGCATTTCCGTCCATACAATGCCTCGAACGGAGCGGCCTGGATGCTGGTGTGGTAGCTGTTGTTATACGAAAACTCCACTAGCGGAAGGTGTTTTTCCCAGCCATTGCCGAAGTCGATTACGCATGCCCTAAGCATGTCTTCAAGGGTCTGGATGGTGCGTTCAGATTGCCCATCCGTCTGTGGGTGGTAAGCGGTGCTCATATCTAAACGTGAGCCAAAAGACTTGTGCACTGCTTGCCACAGTTCAGAAGTAAAACGCGCGTCACGATCAGAAATGATGGAGGTTGGCACTCCGTGCCTTGACACCACTTCTTTTAGGTAGATGTCTGCTAAAGTAGAAAACTTATCCGTTTCTTTGATTGCCAGAAAATGTGCAGACTTAGTCAGTCGATCCACGATCACCCAAATGGTATCATTTCCGCGTTGAGATCTAGGTAAGCCGGTAACGAAATCCATGGAAATTTGCTCCCATTTCCATTTCGGGATCTCTGGTTGTTGAAGTAGGCCTGATGGTTTCTGATATTCAGTCTTGACTCTAGCACAAGTCAAGCATTTACTGACATAGGTTGTGATGTGGGCTTTCATGCCAGGCCACCAATACGTAGTCTTGAGATCGTGGTACATTTTATCCGAACCAGGATGTACTGAATAGCGAGACTTATGTGCTTCATCCATCACAAGCTCGCGTAGGTCTCCATACAGTGGAACCCAGATGCGTCCGTTAACATAGTAGGCGCCGTCTTCCTTTCGTTCTAGCCGCTGCCTCGATCCTCGTAAGGATTCAGCCCTGATGTTTTCTGCTTTCTATGCTTCAACCTGAGCATCTCAAATCTGAGCGGGAAGGCTAGAGTGAATGGTAAGCTGTAACGCACGTACACGCTTAGGTATAGTATCCTTTCGGCTGAGAGCGTTGGCCACAACATTGGCCTTGCCCGGCTGGTATTTGATAGCGCATTCATAATCATTCAAGAGCTCGACCCATCGGCGTTGTCGCATGTTTAATTCCTTTTGCTTGAAGATATGCTCGAGACTTATGTGATCGGTGTAAATGGTGCACTTGGTACCGTACAGGTAATGTCTCCATATCTTAAGCGTGAAGACAACTGCTCCCAGCTCCAGATCGTAAGTAGTGTAGTTCCTTTTGTGAACCTTAAGTTGGCGTGATGCGTAGGCAATGACCTTGTCACGTTGTATCAACACGCAACCAAGTCCCTGGATGGAAGCGTCGCAATAAACCACAAAATCATTTGTGCCCTCGGGCAAAGAGAGGATAGGCGCGCTACAAAGTCTATCTTTTAAGTGCTAAAATGCGGACTCCTGTGCATCACCCCAACGATAGGTGACACCTTTCTGAGTCAGTGAAGTGAGAGGTTGCGCAATCCTGGAGAAATCCTTAATAAACCTTCGGTAGTATCCTGCCAAGCCCAAGAATTGGCGGATTTCTGTTGGTGTACGGGGTGTAGGCCAGTTCTTGATCGAGTCAACCTTGGATGGATCTACATGAATTCCATCCTTGTTTACCACATGGCCTAGAAAGTGGACTTCGCGAAGCCAGAAGTCACATTTCGAAAACTTGGCATACAACTGCTCTTTTCGAAGAAGTTCCAATAAGCCTCAGATGTTGCTCGTGTTCCTCCTGATTCTTAGAATAGATCAGGATGTCGTTGATGAAAACAATAACGAACTTATCCAAGTAAGGCTTGCACACTCGGTTCATGAGATCCATGAAGACCGCATGTGCATTTGTTAATCCGAAAGGCATAACCAGAAACTCGTAATGGCCGTAACGAGTTCTGAATGCTGTTTTGGAGACGTCCTCCTCTCGGACTCTCAACTGATGGTATCCCGATTTCAAATCAATCTTAGAGTAATAGCTCGACCCTTGCAGCTGGTCGAATAGGTCATCAATACGTGGGAGAGGATAGCGATTCTTCACGGTCATCTTGTTGAGTTCGCGGTAATCAATGCACATACGGCAAGTACCGTCTTTCTTCTTTACAAATAACACTGGAGCTCCCCAGGGCGAAGAGCTAGGACGTATGAAACCCTTTTCCAAGAGTTCTTGTAGTTGTGTGGACAGTTCTTCCAGTTCGGTTGGGGCTAAGCGATAAGGTGCTCGAGCTATGGGCGCTGCTCCAGGAGCTAGCTCGATTTGGAATTCGACTTGTCGATGAGGCGGAAGACCAGGTAATTCGTCAGGAAATACCTCAGGAAAATCGCGCACAATAGGAATGTCTTCAATTCTCTTCTCTTTCGTTGATGTGTTAGTAACGAGTGCTAGAATGGCAGTGTGGCCCTTACGCAAACACTTCTGGGCCTTAAGGAAAGAGATAATGCCCACAACAGCACCACTCTTGTCGCCATGAATCATGAGAGGTTCTTCACCAGAACGAGGAATGCGGACGATTTTCTCCTTGCAAATAAATCTCCGCTTGATGATGAGATAGCCAATCCATCCCGATAACGACTTCGAAACTACCAAGTACAATAGAGATAAGATCGATAGAGAAGGTCTGACCAGCTAAGACGAGGTTACAGCCCTTAACTATGCGTGTGGCTTCAAGACTTTTACCGTTTGCTAGCTCTACCGTGTGCTTGGTGTTCAAAAGTGTTGGGGTACGTTTAAGCATTTGACTAACTTTTAGAGACACATAACTGGTATCGGCACCCGAATCAAATAAAACAGTAACATAAAAGTCGTCGAGAAGGAACTTACCCATCACTACGTTAGGATCATTCCTTGCGTCACCCTGACCAATCACGAACACTCGACCCCTGGCACCGTTGCCATCATTGTTTCCTCCATTGTTGTTCTCATTTCCTTGGTTGTTGTTATGATTCTGATTTCGATTCAGCTGTGGACAGTGCCTCTTGAAGTGACCCTCAGCACCACACTGGAAGCATCCCTTATTACCCTGCTGGTGTTGCTGTTGGTTCTGCTGTTGTCGATTCTGATTCGCGGAGTGTGATCTCCGGCAATCTTTGGCTTCATGTCCAAACTTGTTACATCTCTGACAACGACCCTTGTTGCACGGCCTACTGTGGTGCAAACTACATCGATTGCACTTAGGGTGATTTCCCCTGTATCTACCCTGACCTTGATTTCCAGAAGGCTGCTGACTGGGGCTCCTATGGTCCTCAGTCCTTCGTTGCTGAGACTGAGACTAAACAGAGGTAGAGCCTTTTCCCGAATTTCCATCCCATTTTCGCTTGTCATTGCTGGGAGCACCAGTAGCAGTAGTGCTAACGCGCTTGGGTAGCTTGCCCTCTTCCACCGCCTGATCGGTGAGTTGGTGCGCCAAACGAATGACTTGCTGGATTGTGGAAAGGTTGGCCTCAATTAAAGACCCTTGAATCTCCGGGACTAAGCCTCTGAGGTATAGCTTGATCCGTCTAGATATGGGTCGTGACAAGTTAGGACATAAGTCAGCCAAGTTGTTGGACCTCTTTGTGTACGCCTCAATTTCTGATCCTTCCATCTTCAAACCATAATACTCCGTTTCAAGTTCCAGAATGTCATCCAGGTGGCATAATTTTTCCTTAATCAAATCCTTGAAGTCGCTCCAGAGGGTGGCATTTGCGTCTGCCAACCCGAGCATCTGAACTTGTGCGTTCCACCAAGAATACGCTTTCCCTTGCAACATGACAGTAGCGTACTCTACTCGTTTACCGGCAGGGATTTCACTTTCTTCGAATGTATATTCGATTCTTCGTATCCAATGCAGAAGGTCGATTGCTCCTCCAGTGCCGTCGAAAGTGGGAGGTTTGCATTCCAGGAACGCCTTGAAGGTGCCCATGCGTGTTTGAGGGTGCATGGGTTGACTCCCTGTCTGGGTTGCTAAGGCTTCAGCAATCCGTTCGTTAATCAAGATTATCAGCTGACCCTGGGTCATGTTGAGACGTCCACTCATGATCTTCACATCGAAGGAACACACGTAAGAAAGGTGTCGTAAGGTGCGTAAGTGTGGGGTGACAGAAGAGAGTGATCACACAAAGTTTTCAAGCAGTAGATACTATGTTATCTAAGCATACCATAAGAAATGTTCTATATAACTAACAAGTAGGTAATATAAACATGAATCGTATCACCTATAGTGTCGAGTCTTGCACGTGGAGCGAAGCGTCGTTGTGGATCGTTGAGCACTGTACAGGTTATAGTCTGGTTTTAATAAAAAAAATTTCCCTTATTAAAACCAAGTTCACTATAACCAATGGCTCTGATACCAATCTGTCACACCCCCAAAATCCACCATGCGGAGCGTCACCGCTTGGAGGCGTGACATGACCAGGATCGAGCCACCAATCATATTGAACAAGCATGTAAGTAATATATAAAGATCCAACTCAATACAATTGGTGTCTAAACAAAACAATAGTTTAAGTTGCAAGCGGAAGCACAATGTTTAAAACCAAGTCATAAGTTTAAACGTTTCAAAATTTTAGCATGGCACACAGTTGTCCATGTCCCACAACGACTCTTCCCACTCCGATGCAAGCTCCATAGATACCTAACGACCTGCAAGGCATGTAACAACGAGTCAACAACAAAGTTGAGCGAGTTCACAGCTGGTTATTTAGTTATAGCATTCGTTTCGTAAATCATATGTTCGTTTTGTAAACCATGTATCGTGTTAATTCGTATCGCGGCCTCCCAGGCATGTTTGCGAAAATTAGTGGGGGCTTCCCATGTGGATAGTATTAATCCGTATCGCGGTGTCCCAAACCTGTTTGCGATGATTAGTGGGGGCTTCCCATATTGTAGACTAGTCGTGTGTGTACGTGCCCTTCTTGATCCAAGGACCGTAGCAAGTATGAGTGTACGTAGGTTTTACGTACGTGCCCTTCAATCCGAGGACAGTGAAAAGTAGTTTAATAGTAATGATAGTACGAGTAGTTATTCAAATCCCATTCCCAACCCACCGGGAATCCTATGCCTTAGGAGTGTGAACTCACCTCGGTTGCTCGGTTTGACTCTAAAAAAAAATAGCTAACAGTCGAGTTCGGTCAATCGCGTCCTAGTATAATGTACCAGTTAGTCATTTAGTGGTTTTCAAATAGAGCACAAAGTTCCTACACGTATCTATCACATAACATGCATCACTTTAACGGTTCATGCCCATATAAATTTTCCATCCATTCCCCACTCATACACAAACATACGATAAGGCACATAACACATATAACATGTTAGGTCATTCACAGATAGCATACTCGACATTTAGACACGCAAATTACAACTTATGTCATTTCAGCTTTAATATTCAAAACCGGGCTGTTTTTGGACATTTTAATAAAATAGTTAACTTATTCCAAAAATTCCCAAATTTTTTTACAGAATATCTT
Organism: Helianthus tuberosus; assembly: GCA_030545235.1. Taxonomy (NCBI): domain Eukaryota; kingdom Viridiplantae; phylum Streptophyta; class Magnoliopsida; order Asterales; family Asteraceae; genus Helianthus; species Helianthus tuberosus. The sequence goes on along the minus strand of CM060424.1, from coordinate 63,265,294 downwards.
CAACGATCCAAATATTATTGTGTAAAAATATCGGGGTCCAGTTCATTACTAATATTTTATAAAAATTCATTTTCCGGACTGAACTCAGATTTATCTTTTTCTGACCACAGTCCACGGAATAATTTATTTAAAATTCATCGAGAATCCGATTTACGAAATTCTAGTGAGAGAATTACAAATACATCGGTGGTCATCTTCCGTACAAATTTCATGATCTAACTCTACAAAGAACTCAAGTTATGACAGAAAACAGAACGCATATTTTCAGTAGAAAAATGCAGCCTAGCTGCTGTTACAAAATGACACTTTAAAAATAATAAACGGAGTCCAAAAATTATGATACCGGTGCCATTAGAACCGTATTTCATAATAACATGTTATAGACTCAAAATATCAGTTTTTCGTTGAGTTATGACCTGTTTACAGCCAACTGAAGTTGGCTGTGAAAGCTTGGACAGATTCTGTTTTTCATCCTTTAGCTTTCTAATTCGTGTTCGATTGATTCCGTTAACATGTTTCGTGATCACAACAACATCAAACATCAATATTAACCAGAAAATCATCAGGAAATCAATCAAGAATCATAACAACACAAGATCTACATGATTTACACACATAACTTCTCTTTATCCATCTTTTATTCCGTATGTTCAAGGCTTAATGTAAGTTCTTTAGAGTTTCTTAAGTTTTAACCATTTAATCAACTATTAACCACCAAGCACATGAACAAGATGAAGATTTGAAGCACTTACTACTAGCACAAGGCTAGGGGAGAAACAAGGCGTAAAAGTGGTGGATAAAAGAAAACTAGAGTGGTCCTTGAGCTTCCGAACACACCAAGCTTAGTTGTAGTGTCTCTTGCACCTTTGGATGCCTTTAGATTGTATGAATGAAGCTTGATAATGGTGGTGGTGGGGTGCTTGGTTCTCGGCCGATCAAAGGAGAAGAGAGGGAGGGTGTGGAGGTGAAAGGTTGATGGTGATGAGAGAAGATGGTTAACTAGTGGGTTTTATAGAATTCTTATAACCTTTGGTTCACATGCTCCCTAATCTACTAGCATCAACATTTAAATAATGAAAAGAATTCATGGGGGAAAGTCCCCATGTAACCGTGTAAGAGGGGGGGGGGGGGGTATGGGGTTGGGTGGTGATGGAACTAGTTACCATTTAGTTAGAATCTAATGTATTTAGTTAGTGTATGAGTGTGTTTTGTAATATAAAGTGTGTTAGGGTGTTCGGGGACCCTAACTGGCTCAGAAAAATAAAACAATGTGTTTGGCAATATTTTTATGTTCCGGGTAAAGTCCGGTTGTTCGGTTTGACACTGTTCCGTTAAAGTGCTTAATTAATCCGTAAAGTGTCCTACATATATATTTTTGCAACGTTTTTAATTTTTAACACTCAGGAAGGCGTACCGGACTATTTAGTAATTTTTCTGTATACTATTAGTATGTTAACAAATACATGTAAGCATAACACAGTAATCAGAGAGCAGTTAAATGATTCAGCACAGTCATCAAGTACTTTAATTAACATTAATAGATTGTATGGTTACATGTAAATTTGAGGGTTGTCACAGTCGATAATATAGCAACGAAAACTGAAAACAAAAGAAAAACTAAAGTTGTGATATGCTTAAAAGGATATCGACAAATATAGGTACCCTAGTAATCACCGATATCAATACAGGTTCGACACGTTATAGTCTAATCCGACTACAAATATGTTTTCTTAAAAGTTTATATCAGAACATCAAGGAAAAAACTAAGCACACTTACGTGTTAAACTATTTTAATTTATTAACAAATGCAAGTTATTAAAAAGAAATATAATTAAGTAAAACTTAAGGGTTGGGTTATAATACAAAGGCCCATTAAAATACAAAGTGTAAGAAGATTTTCTGGCTCTTAGATCAGATCAAAAACTCGTCAAGGGATCTAAATTACACGGTGGCATCCCTGTAATTAAAAAGGTGGTAAGGGTAGGATGGTAGTTTGTCCAAAAAACACTTTTTCATTTATCCCCGTTCAAATCCTTTCTTCTTCAATACGCTTCTACGGCAATTCTTCATCAAACTTCTCTCCCACACTCGATTCTTCTTCAAATCTCACGATTTATCATGGATTCTTTAGTGCAACAGTCTCAAAATACATCGATTAAGCAACATGAAACATTGATTTTACCTCGTTGTTCACCGGTTTAAAGTTTTACTAGTAGTTTAGTTATAAGGGATTCAAGCCATTCTTACTTCCCCCGATTTGATGTTATCTGCCTCAAGATAAGTCCTAATAAACTTGAATCAAGTTCTCGCAGGATCTATACACTGAACGAGGCGAGCAATTTACCTAAACCACCCTTCTAACCCCCTTCCAGGCAGTTAACATGCTTTATATATACCGTAAAGACACGAATGAGTGAATAAAAAAACATAAAGAATTGATAGAGTAAAGTTCACTTTTAATATAAAAAATTATTTCTTAAAGTTATTAATACATACCCAAATAAAAGTAGCCAAAGTTTGGAAATCAAAAGTAATACATAAAAGATTTGTCTTCACCAAGTGATGTAAGAGCTTTAGCCAAGCATGGCCTTTGTTTGACAAGAACTCTTACGATCAATCTTGGATCCTGAGGCTACTACACACACTCTAAAGGTGGATGATGGAGGAATGTGGTGGATTATGTTGTTGTAGTGGTGGTGGAATGGTGGCAGGTGAGAGAGAAGTGGTTTGCCAAGGGATGAGTTGGTAATGAACCAAACACCTCTATTTATAGTTGTAAACAGACCCTTCACACGACCCCGTGCCAGGTGGCAAAACCCCGTGTCATTTCCTCTCTGTCTTCATTAATTGCTTTGTGTCATTCCGTATGCACACATGACCCCGTGTGTCAGAGGGCACGACCCCGTGGTCAGTATTGTGTTGTGCTTTGGGAGAGATTCTGCATATCTGGGAATTGACCACGGCCTCGTGTCTCTTGTCTGCTATATTTTTCTTGTTCTGCATGGACTCTGGAGTGGGACACGACCCAATTCCTTGGTGGCACGACCCTATGCTTATCTTCTGGTTTGTTGTTTTGGTCTTGGGGTGTAGCTTGGTGGGTAGGCATGGTGTGTCATTTCTTCTTTCTTGTCTTTATGTTGGTTTTTGCCGTTAATTTGTTCCTTTTATGCGTTTAATCTCATTTAGTCCTGAAAATCAAAAGTATACAAAGAAACGCAATTTTTCCAACATTAGTACATAAAAGGGGTTGATTTTATACCTTGTTTGATAAAATTTATATGTTGTTTTTTGTGCATAGCTCTTCTCTAGATAAAAATTCTAAGATCGAATAAGATTCATGTTTCTTGCCTAGTGTATATATTATAAGATCTCTAAACTAAGCCTGAGAACCAGGGCCGTCCCGAAGGAGGGCGGGGTGGGTGACGGCCTAAGACCCAAACTCCTTTAGGGCCAAACTATTTGATTGCATATGCATTTATTTTCTTTGGAAAATTTAACCGGATAAATTCGTCTACGCCCCACATTAAAGATTTAGCAAGGGTTAGGTAGTGATTTCAATTCCTCTATGCTAATGTATTTTTCTAAACCATTTCTCCATATTATATTTCCCTTTTCCTTATTGTTTGGCTGTTTTTTCGTAGCTGAATTTTAAGTTCTTTTATTTAGTTTGAAAGTGTTATCTTTTATCAGTTACTTTCTTATGTTTATTATTTAAATTAAATTTAACTAAAGTTTTTTAATAAATTTTGAAATGGTTTTTTCCTTTTATTATAAAAAAACTAATGAATATAACACATTTTAGGCGTATTACGATTATGTTTTTTTTTTCTTTCGTTGGTTATAGTGAGTGCATCGAAACAAACAAAATTTTCACACGGCGCAACCCACGGGTTTGATTCCACTAGTATATATATAGGGGGAGGATAAATCGAAAACCCTCTTGAGTTAAAGAAACCTAGAAAACTCTAGATCTACCATTGATTAAAAAAGATGGATGGTTGTGATGTATTTTTGTGTAATCTCTGTTACCTATAATATTGTAATCAGTAATAGTACACATAAGGGTAAAATGGAAATAAAGTGTGACAATTGTGTTTTTGAAAGAATTGAACTGCTGTCTTCGTATGATGCAGCAGATCACTAGTATTCATTATTACATCTTCAACCTATTAACCCTAGCTACATCATTCAAACACCATAAAAAAATCAAATCCAGTTCACATTTCCCTCATTTTTTAACAATATCTCTCTCTCTTCATCCCATCTACACCAACTTCGCCGGAGATTTCCACCGCCAAGAAAAATCAGCAAATTATCTTCCTCCAAACCAACTTCGTCGGATATCATTTTATTTCTGTAACATGCTAAGTAATTGTGTAATAACAACAACAACCAAATCCACTTTTTATATGATAAAAAATGTGACATGCATCTACAAAAATTTTCATTTTTGTCCGTAACAGCAAAAATAATCCATTATCTGGTTGCTTTTGTAACAAACTAAATTACAAATGTAATGACAAACTTTATTTTATGTAACAAGTGAGCTAACATATGAAACAAGAATAAAATCCTTCATCCAACGATTCAAACCTTGACACACACAAAAAAAATTGTTACATAGAAATGTAACATATAATTTTTACAATCAAATGTTACATAGAAACGTAACAAATAATTTTTACATGATCAATTTTACGTGACATATGTAACAACCACTTTTTTTTGTAACACAAAAAAATATAACAACACACTTTGTTTCTATAACAGGCACTTTATTTTTACAATAATCTGGAAAAAAATATAACAACGCACTTTATTTTTACAATAATCTAAAAAAGTGTAACATTGCACTTTATTTTTTGTAACGTGCATTATTTCTGTAACACAAAAAAATGTAACAGACATTTTTTGCTTTAATTGTTACATTTCTAACACAAAAAAATGTAACAACACACTTTGTTTCTGTAACAGTCACTTTATTTTTACAATAATCTGGAAAAAAAATGTAACAACCCACTTTATTTTTACTATAATCTAACAAAGTGTAACAATACACTTTATTTTCTGTAACAACCATTATTTATGTAACACGAAAAAATGTAACATGCATTTTTTCTTCGATTGTTACATTTCTAACAACTTGTTACATAAAAAATGCCTAGATCTTGGAGGTTCGTAACTAAGACGCAAAGAATTGTTATGAGAATTGTTACATCAAAAATAAACTTCATTAACATAATCCAACATAAGCAATGTAACTAGCAATGTTACAAAATGTATATAAAAATATAACTTCATTAAGAATCCAACAACATATTTTTTAGATTCAATCATCATAACAATAAATAAGAAAGTAACTTAGATTTTAACCCAATACATAAGAACTTAAATCAATTTTTTTCCATTTGTTCAGATCTGAAAACAAATTTTAAACAAAAAATTGATAAAATAAGTAATAAAAAAACAACATATCTAGAAAACAAGAATTTAAAAACATTCATCTTCTTGAACAAAAAATAAAATAAAAAACAGTTGCAGATCTACAAAACACAAAAAATTAAAGATCTACAAAACACAAAAAATTGCAAATCTGAAAAAAAAAACTGAAAACAAACATACTTATGGATCTGGATGATCTTTTAGATCTGGAACATCATGTTCAACATCGAACATCTTTTGGATCATCTTCAACATCGAACCGTCATCTGAAACATCATCTTCAACATCGAACATCTTCAACCGGATCTGGAGCATCTTTTGGATCTGGTAGCATCTTTTCAGAGCATCTTTTGGATCTGGATCATCTTTTGGATTCAGAGCATCTTTCCCACTCACCAAAAATCAGATCACTTTTGATCTAGATGATCATTTATATCTGGAAATGTGTCCATAAGATAGAGATATAAAGAGAGAGAGAGAGAAAATGTATATAAAGAGAGAGAAAGCACAAGAAATGTAATGATATAAAGAGAGAGAGAGAGATCAACTGTTACACTTTTCTGGCAGGAATGTAAAATGACATATATACCCTTCTCTTCATCTCTATGCACATGTGACGTGGCTGAATCCTAGCCACGCATGTGGGTTTCTTGGGTTTTCTCATCTGGAGTAGGTTTTTTCCATTATAATTAGCATATATATATATATATATATATATATATATATATATATATAGAGAGAGAGAGAGAGAGAGAGAGCGGTTATCATACATTACGAGTAATCGTACATTACGTACGTGACTATCTTGATTGTCAGATCATGGTGATTAAAGCGTGATTAAATTGATGATGATTAGCAGTGGCAAAAACATAATTATGCTATCAAAAGGTTAAAATCTTCAATTTAACCTATCAAATTACCCGGCTACATCTTCTTCTCAAATCAAAATACAAAATTAGAACCCCAAGAATCTCGCTGAAGTTTAAAAGGCGGTTTCGACGGAAGCTAAACGAGAGAGGAGGAGCAAGAAACGAGTATCGATTTGAACTGAGGAATGGCGATTACGACATTAGGAGGTAAAGCATTCATTTAAATCATTTGCTCATCCATTTGTTTTCTTCTTTAATCACGGTTTTAGGAGTAAAAAATCTCATACTGATCAGTGGTTTTATTCTATGGTGAACAAAAATTGAAGCTAAACGAGAGAGGAGGAGCAAGAAACGCAACGATCAGGTGCACTCTACCGACATCAATCCAGGTTTCTTCTAAAAAATTCAAAAATATTAGGGTTTGATTTTTGATCCTTCGGTTAGAGGATTTAAAACTTGCGTTATTTGATTTTAGAGATTGTGATGATCATCATGTTCATCCCCCTTGTTTGTTAAGTTGCGATATTAGATTGATTGTTATTAACTAGCATTATTTGATATTGGGGCTTTTGACCATCATCGTGTTCATCTCCATCCCCTGTAAAACTTGACGTTTTGTAAAATGATTCTGGTAATAATCCATGCGTTTTTTGATTTTGGGGCTTTTCATCACCATTATGTTCGTCATCTCTATCCATTTTTAAACATAATTTTGGTGGAGTTGGATGATTTTTGCTTGTACCTGCCATGGTCAAATGGTGTTGTATAAGATTTGTTGGTAGCACAACCAATGAAAATAATCACGACTGTTGTTAAATAAAAAAAAATAATTCGCATGATTTTTTTTTGAAATATGAATGTAGCGGTTGCTGATGATGATGATGATTTTGAGCCCCCCATTCAGCCGATGATAACAAACAAACCTCGAAACTTAAAGTTAGATAAAAATCCAAAGAAAGTAAATGTTGAAGATGATGATGATTTTGAAGCACCAATTAAAGATTTGATAGGCAAAAGGGCCGAAAACACAAAAAAAGAGGGCAAATACTTTAACTGACCAAGATGATGATGACTTTGAGGAGCCCATAAAGAAGATCAAACCATCGAAACAAGACAGGCAGATGGATCCTACAAAGGGTAGACAGATGATTAACGAAGTGGAACCAAATAGGACGGAACCAAGACCGTACTATGCATATCATCATGAGGTAATAAGCCTTAGGTGTAGTCCTTCAGGTTTCTTGGATACAGTAAGACAGTTTACAGAAGCACAGGTAGCGGATGTCAAAAGCATTGGATTTGGTCATGTTCTTGATACAAAGGTTAATCATATAAGCACACGTCTAGGTTATTGGCTCGTACGAAACTATGACGAGCAATACAACACACTAAACATCGGAAATCATAAGAAACAAATCACAAGAGATTCAGTACATGATGTGTTTGGTATTCCAAAAGGACCAAATCCAGTACGTGAAAAAAATAAGCCTCGGAAAGGTGCGATAGTTGAAAAAAATACTGCTACTCATGGGGTCGAGACAACTATTGATGAGTCAAAAACCAGTGGCCCGACACCAACAGAATTACTCATACATTAGTTGCAAAAGCTATGAGAAAACAAACAAATGGCGGCAGATTATTCAAGTTAAACTTTTTAGCCTACTGGAACACGTTGTTTGTAGAGATTACAAAGTCAACAACAGTTAAACAAAGTTTTCTACTTGCCATTGACAAAGAGGAAGACATTTCGAAGCTGGATTGGTACTCGTTTGTTTTAGAATCGCTTAAACGAACTAGACAAGGTTGGAAAAAACTGGACTCACAATACAATGGGCCAGTTGCATTTCTAACGGTATGTTTTGTAAACATCTTTAAAATGTATGCTAATACAATATTGTTAGTAGTAATTTGCTTTTTTTTTAAACAATTATATGCAGCTTCTATACACCCATGATTTCAACAAAAGGCACAAAATTTTCGATGAAGTTGTCGAACTGCCTATCATAAAGTATATAACATCTGGTATGATCGACGACATGGAAGAGTATTTAAACAACAATGGGCCGCTGTCAGATGTTGAAGATTATGATGAAGTTGACAAAGACGAAGAAATGCATGGCAATCGCCAGGATCAACAACATGTGACTGCCTTGGACATCAATAGCGATGATCATCAAAATGAACAGGCTCCGACAACGCCATTAGAAAACATAAATCAACAAACTTTGACATTATTGACGGACCTGTTCAATGACAACATCCCATTACACGAGGATGCTGCAGTACAAGAAAACCTTATCGCATTTGAAACGATAGATCAGCCTACGACAAATACAGATGATTTCACAATACCACCTGTGGATACCACAAAGGTCTACAAAAGAAGAAACCAGGCTGGTGAAGATTCAATCGACGAATGTTACGTACCATCAACTACCGATTGGTTTGAGGGCTGGAATCCTAGTGAACATATTTCAGAGTTGAACCTAGATATGGGCATCGGGTCACAAACGCAAAAGGAGCTTGACTACTGCAGCACTCCGCTTCAACTAACCGGGGTGATCTATGATGATACTGCACGAAAAGCCTCAAACAAAAATAAAAAGGTACACTCTTTTGACTTCAAAAAATAATAACGCATGTCATATAATAGTATAAGTATTGTAACATAATAAAGGATGTTTAATGTATAATAACTCAATTTTGAAAACCTCATATTATAGTAGAATGCTTGTTTATGATATAGAAAAATAACGCATGTACAAGACTAAAAATCACGCTAGTTTAACAATTAATAACGCAAGTTAGAAATGCACTTTCCTTGAGTATGAAAAATCACGCTTGTTAGATAGATAATAACGCATGAGTATCAGTTGTTATTTGTGGTGTTTAGGCTATAACTAAGCCCAATATAAATCACTGGTACAAAGAGGCCTGTTAGTACAACTGGGCTTCGAATGATATAGACTACACTCGAGATTTTGCTATTGGGCCAAATAAATATGAAAAGAAATATAAGAGTAACATTGGGCTGTGGTCTTCTGAAAAGAAAAAAATGGCACATAATAACGCATGATATTGATGAAACTCCAATTCTGCAGCTGTTGTTGAAAACAATGGACAAGAAGATAAATAAATACATTTCTCTGGTTACGAAAATGAACAATATCGTTACGGACGCAAAGGAAAAGTGTTTCTGAGATCCATATATAATGAGAATGTGTAAAAGATGGGATGATGCAGTTAAGAATACCGTGTCGATGACGAAGTGATCAAGTAAGCTCTGGAGGTGATGAGGCGTTTCAAAACAAAGTTGGAGAGGGTGGCGATACTATTCAAGAGTTAGGAGGGGATGGAGATGCAACCGTAGAAGAAGAAAACACAGGAAACACAAAAGGTAGAGAAGAATTTGTGTTATAATGAGAAAACGTTTGTGATTTTATAGGATGTGATAATGTTGATAATATGATATTTGACGATGGGGGTATTTCAGACTCATGCATGGCTGCATTACAAACCCTGGAACTAGGTGTATACAAGCAGACGATAGAAGGTAACAAATACGATCATTGCTAAAATATTAACCGTATTGTAACTTGTGTATACAAAAAATAACCTACCCGAACATACAATCAGTGACACAAGCAGATGTGGTACACCAAATGGACCAAGATGTAAATTTAGCAGAGTCCAGTCAGCAAAAATCACAAATTCAGAATACAGTAACCGAGTCGATGTTGAATGAGCTTGAAAAGATAAACCCTGACATCTATGGTAAAGAAATGCCTCCCACCACATCTGCTGAAGAAACAGATGAAGTGACGGATGCAGAAATGCAGTCGGTGGAGACACTTTTAAGATTTGCTCCCATCCTACAAACATCAAATGAAAGTAAGCAAAAAACTCCCGTGTATGCTAACGAAAAGAAAATGGATGAAGAGAGACAGACAGAACTAGTGAGAACGCGTATCAAAATGTTGAGGGAAAAGAACGAAAAACGAATGGCAGAATTAGGTGACGCACACAGATCACCTTACTGCAACAGGATAACCAGCTTAAAGGAGCCACTCCTAGAACTTGACCAAACGATCATCTGTTACCTCTTAGCTTTGGTCAGAGATATTGGGAAGATGTTTTGTCTCTTTTAAACCGCTTAAAATATTGATCTCTTTTAAACTGTCCTTTTTGGTTTTAAACAACAACTTATTGATATACAAGTCTGAAAGTGGAGTTGAAACACTAAAAATCATTTTTGAAAGCTTTCACCCATCGCAATACATAGCTTCAAATGGAGTGGACGAGTTTGTAGATGTGTTAAACTTTGAAGAGAAAAAAAGAGACAAAAAATCATCACCATACAGGCTGTTCTTGCCAAGTACAACGATTGTAAGTTTTTCCCTAATAATCACGCATGTATGTATTTTACTATGTTAATCACACATGTATGTATTTTACTATGTTAAATCACACATATTGAATTGTAATCACGCAAGTGATATGATAATCACGCATGTTGAAAGTTAATGCACGCATGTTTAAGGTTAACCAAGCATGCTATATGATAATCACGTCTGTTTAAGCTTAATGGACAGATAGAGTTTAATAAAAAAATGACCATAATTTTTGCAACCTGACGTAATGTATGGGCCAAAATATAATGACAATGATCGATTGAAAGTATTTGCACCAAGCCTAGACGATATACTGTGTAAGTATGAGGTTAAGAAAGTTGACACAGTGGATCTTATATTCATTCTAGTACTACTATCTGATCATTTCTGGTGCCTATGCTTTCACTTGAAAAATGGCGAAATTGAGTTAATTGATAACTCTAGGTTTAAGGATTCGTTTAGCAAAGGCTACCGTGGGCGCCCCGAAAAGCTGGTAATTCTTGAATACTTAGCTTTATATACAAAAACGACTATATATTATAATGAGTAGGTACTAATATGATTTTTTATCATGATCATAGCGAAGAGTTCTAGTTCTATACCTAAAAGACAAGATACGACGAAAAGAGTGGATAACAAACTTGGAAACAACAAGCATAATACGAAAGGAAATGGATTGGAGAACTCTTCAAAACGGAGTTAACTGTGGTGTCTTCACTATGAGACATATGGAGATGTACAAAGGCAGATCACCATGGAATCCGGGGTTTGTGAACGAAGATAAAAAGACCATTCAAGATTCACAACTTCGATTCTTGCGATACGGGTATCTTATTAAGATTGTATTGTTCGACTGCAATCTTATAATGTCGCAACCCCCGATCCCTGATCCCCGGGAACGGGCGGCCGCGAGCCAGTTTCGGTGGTATCTCGTATTGTCTAATTTGGCAGAGGAAATTTTTCATCAGGACCGTAGTTAGGAAATATTGATCACAGTAAAATACCACATTTTCATAACATTAAACAAATGGGTTAAAACCCAAGTTCGTACTACACACGTTTTCATAGGAATAAATCCTATTTTATTAATAAAAACACCTATTTTATTTTAGGTAACTCTATTGCCACTTTTCCAAGCCTTCAGTGCTGTCCAGCTGGCTTCTATTTGGCTTTCACAATTTGTTACCTGAAACGCGTTTTAAAAACATTTTTCAGTGGGAAATACTGGTGAATGAATCCCAGTTTAATCAAGTTTAAATAAAAATCCAATTGTACAGTATTGAGGGCGATCCCGCAATTATATTTGTTTCCAAGACATCACAATTAACATCCATGGTACTGTCGAACCCGACTTGTGGAAGTGTTACTCCTTGACCAGGTGGTAACAAATTTTGTATACAAAACCCCAACATACTCATGATAATTGTATTCTAACAAATACTCAATCACTGTTTAATATATAATTAATTAAATGAGGTTTTGTAAAAATAGTTAACAAAAAGTGGATCAATTCACATTGCTGTCTTAGATTTTCCGTAAGGCTTTCCTGGTGACAATCTATAATTTACACAAATGCATACGCGTTAGTATAATAACCCATTTTAACATTAGTAATACCCTCCCCGAGACGACATTCCAACGACTACGTTGGGCAGAACCACGACAGCCGTTACGGAACCCTAGATCAATCGGGCAGCATATCTAATACGTATCCAGGGGTTATAATACTTACAACGGAGCAGAACTTCGCTAATTAGGGGGGGTATAATACCCGCTTATAAAGCCTATAATTCAGAATTTGAGATTAAGAAAAGAAAGATGGACGAACTGACTGAAGATCCGAGGCCTCCTTTATATAGTTGCTGATCTTGACTTTGTCGCGGCCCGCGTAACACGAGAGTAAGGCCTACACGGCCTGCGTTGACCCCAGGTCAACGTGTAGCTCATCTGGATCATCGCTTAGACCCGCCACGATGATGACACGTGTCATCACCGGGCTGCGCCACCATTCTTATCTCTAGCGGCCCGCGTTAACTAACGGGGGGTCTTACGCGGCCCGCCTAAACTTAAAAATTCAAAGAAATCAGGTTTTAACCTTTAAACCGCCCGCGTAAGGGTTGAGGTGGGATCTACGTGGCCCGCCTCAACTTAATAATCAGATTTTTAATTTATTTTAATACTATTTAATGTATTTGGGGCCCATTTTCGCGTATGTGGTGTATTTTGGGACATTTTGGGATATTTTAAAATATATTAGGGTATCGGAAAATATTCGAGGGTGTCGGTTTTATTGAGGGTTGTTAGATCCTCCCCACCTTGTTTTAGAGCCCGTCCTCGAGATCTACTGGAACAAGTGTGGATATTTCCTTTGCATTTCAGATTCAAGCTCCCATGTGTACTCAGGTCCTCTTTTGGAGTCCCACTTCACTTTGACCAGAACTAATCTCTTGTGCTTGAGATTCTTGACTTTCCTGTCTTCTATCTGTAGAGGCCTTTCTACAAAATTGAGTTGTTCATTTACCTCTATATCCTTAAGAGGTACTATAAGTGATTCATCAGCTAAGCATTTATTGAGATTAGATACATAAAATACATCATGGATTCCTGCCATTTCCTCTGGCAGTTGTAGCTGATAGGCTACAGGTCCTATTCTTCTAATAATCTCAAAAGGTCCAACATACCTGGGACTTAGCTTCCCTCTTTTGATGAACCTTACTACTCCTTTCCAAGGAGAGACCTTTAACAATACTTTATCTCCTACTTGAAATTCCAATGGTTTGCGTCTATTATCAGCGTAGCTCTTCTGTCGATCACGTGCTACTTTCAGTCGTTCCTTGATTTGAATAATCTAGTCAGTTGTTTCTTGTACTATCTCAGGTCCAGATAGTTGCTTTTCCCTAATTTCTGCCCAACAAACTGGGGTTCGACACTTTCATCCATAAAGCGCTTCGAATGGTGCAGCATTGATACTTGTGTGATAACTATTATTATAAGAAAATTCTATTAAAGGTAAGTGATCGTCCCAATTACCTCCGAAATCAATTACACAAGCTCTAAGCATGTCTTCCATCGTCTGAACTGTCCTTTCACTTTGTTCGTCCATTTGAGGATGATAAGCTGTGCTTAGTTTTAACTTGGTTCCCATTGCTTTTTAGAAACTTGACCAAAAATGAGAGGTAAAGCAGCTATCTCTATCAGAAACAATTGATAAAGGTATTCCATGTAATGAAACAATTTCATTTACATACAATTTAGCTAGCTGTTCCATACTGAAAGTTTCCTTCATTTGTAGGAAATGAGCTGACTTGGTTAGCCTATCTACAATCACCCAGATTGTATCATTATCTTTCCTTGTTTGGGGTAATTTAGTAACAAAATCCATTGTTATTAATTCCCATTTCCACACTGGTATTTCTAATTATTGTAACAAACCTGAGGGTTTCTGGTGTGTTCAGCTTTAACTTGTGAACAAGTTAAACAATTAGAAACATAGGCTGCTATGTCCTTTCTCATTCCTATCCACCAGAAATTTTCCTTAAATCTTGGTACATTTTATCACTTCCTGGATGCATCGTATACTTAGACTTATGGGCTTCTTCTAATATACGATGATGTAGGTTTCCTAATTTAGGTATCCACATTCAATTCCTTCTGCCCGGAAACATACCTTAAACTCTTATGATCAGTGCATATGGTAAACTTACTACCATAAAGGTAATGTCTCCAAATCTTAAGGGCAAAAATTATTGCTCATAACTCTAGATCATGGGTTGAATAATTCTCTTCAGGATTCTTAAGTTGTCTAGATGCATTGCTCATAACTTTGAACGAATTCGAATGAAATCCGATGGCCTGCTTATATAGTTGCTGAGTCTGGTTCTCTCGCGGCCTGCGTAACACAAGGGCAGGGCCTACGCGGCCCGCGTTGACCCCAGGTCAATGCGTAGCTGGGCTGGGTCATCGAGTAGGCTTGCCGTGTGTTGGGCCACATGGCCACACCCGGATGCGCCATGTTTTTAAGTTCACGCGGCCCGCGTAAGGCTTAAGGGTCCTTTAAGCGGCCCGCCTCAACTTAAAAATTCAGTTTTTTTAATTATTTTAAATACTATTTAATGTATTTAAGGTCCGTTTTCGCGTATGGGGTGTATTTTGGACATAATGGTATATTTTAAAATATATCAGGGTGTTGGAAAATAATCGAGGGTGTCGGTTTTATTGAGGGGTGTTATATCCTCCCCACCTTGTTTTAGAGCTCGTCCTCGAGATCTATTGGAACAAGTGTGGATATTTCCTTTGCATTTCAGATTCAAGCTCTCATGTGTACTCAAGTCCTCTTTTGGAGTCCCACTTCACTTTGACCAGAACTAATCTCTTGTGCTTGAGATTCTTGACTTTCCTGTCTTCAATCTGTAGAGGTCTTTCTACAAACTTGAGTTGTTCATTTACCTCTATGTCCTTAAGAGGTACCATTAGCGATTCATCAACTAAGGATTTCTTGAGATTAGATACATGAAACACATCATGTATTCCTGTCATTTCCTATGGCAGTTGTAGCTGATAGGCTACAGGTCCTATTTTTCTAATAATCTCAAAAGGTCCAATATACCTGGGACTTAGCTTTCCTCTTTTGATGAATCTTACTACTCCTTTCCAAGGAGAGACGTTCAACAATACTTTGTCTCCTACTTGAAATTCCAATGGCTTGCGTCGATTATCGGCATAGCTCTTCTGTCGATCACGTGCTGCTTTTAGTCGTTCCTTGACTTGAATAATCTTGTCGGTTGTTTCTTGTACTATCTCAGGTCCAGATAGTTGCTTTTCCCTAATTTCTGCCCAACAGACTGGGGTTCGGCACTTTCGTCCATAAAGTGCTTCGAATGGTGCAGCATTGATACTTGTGTGATAACTATTATTACAAGAAAATTCTATTAAAGGTAAGTGATCGTCCCAATTACCTCCGAAATCAATTACACAAGCTCTAAGCATGTCCTCCATTGTCTGAATTGTTCTTTCGCTTTGTCCATCCGTTTGAGGATGATAAGCTATGCTCAGTTTTAACTTGGTTCCCATGGCTTTTTGGAAACTTGACCAAAAATGAGAGGTAAATCGACTATCTCTATCAGATACAATTGATAAAGGAATTCCATGTAACGAAACAATTTCATTTACATATAATTTAACTAGCTGTTCCATACTGAAAGTTTCCTTCATTGGTAGGAAGTGAGTTGACTTAGTTAGTCTATCTACAATCACCCAGATTGTATCATTACCCTTCCTTGTTTTGGGTAATTTAGTAACAAAATCCATTGTTATTAATTCCCATTTCCACACTGGCATTTCTAGTTGTTGTAACAAACCTGAGGGTTTTTGGTGTTCAGCTTTAACTTGTGAACAAGTTAAACATTTAGAAACATAGGCTGCTATGTCCTTTTTCATTCCTATCCACCAGAAATTTTTCCTTAAATCCTGGTACATTTTATCACTTCCTGGATGCATCGTATACTTAGACTTATGGACTTCTTCTAATATATGATGACGTAGGTTTCCTAATTTAGGTATCCACATTCTCATTTTATGGAATCTCCAAATTCCATATGTTCCTTGTTCTAATTCCTTAACCATACCTTTTAGTTTTTCAGCATCATCCTTGATTACTGATTCTTGTGCTTTTTTGATTTGATCATTTAAATCTACTTGTAGATTTAATTTAAGAGAATGTACCCTTTTTGGCTTTTCATGATACTTTCGGCTTAAAGCATCTGTCACTACATTTGCTTTTCGTTCATGATACTGGATATCACAGTCATAATCACTAAGCATCTCCATCCAGCGTCTTTGTCTCATATTCAATTCCTTCTGCCCGAAAACATACCTTAAACTCTTATGATCAGTGAATATGGTAAACTTACTACCATAAAGGTAATGTCTCCAAATCTTAAGGGCAAAAATTATTGCTCATAACTCTAGATCATGGGTTGAATAATTCTCTTCAGGATTCTTAAGTTGTCTAGATGCATATGCTATAACCTTTTGGCGAACACACATCCATAACCTAATTTAGAAGCGTCACAGTATACTACAAAGTCTTCAGTTCCTTCTAGTAACGCTAGTATGGGTGTATGGGTTAATCTTTGCTTAAGAATTCTAAATGCTTCTTCTTGCTTTGGTCCCCATTCAAACTTAATGGATTTACAGGTTAACTTAGTTAAAGGAATGGCTGTTCTAGAGAAATCTCGAATAAATCTTCTATAATAACCGGCCAATCCTAAGAAACTTCTAACCTCAGTTGGTGATTCAGGGGTTTTCCATTTAGTAATTGCCTCGATTTTTGTGGGATCCACATGAATTCCTTCATGGTTAACTAAGTGTCCAAGAAATTGTACTTGCTCTAACCAAAATTCGCATTTTGAAAACTTAGCATAAAGTTTTTCCTTTCTTAATAAACTTAGAAGTGCGTGCAAATGCTTTGCATGTTCCTCTTTACTCTTAGAGTAAATTAGAATATCACCTATGAAAACAATTATGAATTTATCCAAATATGGCTTACATATTCGGTTCATCATGTCCATAAATGCGGCTGGGGCATTGGTTAAACCAAATGGCATGGCATGACATTAAATTCATAATGGCCATACCTTGTTCTGAATGCGGTCTTAGGCATGTCCTCTTCCTGTAGCTTTAATTGATGATATCCGGACCTTAAATCGATTTTAGAGAAAAATCGAGCTCCTTGCAGTTGGTCAAACAGATCATCGATTCTCGGTAATGGGTACCGATTTTTAATCGTGACTTTGTTCAATTCACGGTAGTCAATGCACATATGCATTGATCCGTCCTTTTTAACGAATAAAATAGGTGCTCCCCATGGTGATGAGCTTGGCTGTATGAATCCTTTTTCCAGCAGTTCATCTAATTGTTTCTTCAGTTCCTACATCTCAGCAGGTGCCAAACGGTAAGGTGCTTTGGCAATCGGTGCTGTTCCAGGAAGTAGGTGAATTCTGAATTCCACTTCTCTGTCTGGCGGTAGTCCTGGTAATTCTTCTGGAAAAATATCTGAAAACTGAGACACTACTGGAATGTCTTTTAGTTCTTTTCCTTTAGTGTTAGTGATTATGGAAATTAAATACACTATAGATCCTTTTCTTATATAACTTGAAGTTTTCATCACAGAGATGAATTTCGTGGATCTAGATGGTTTATCTCCTTTAATTGTGATCGTTTTACCTTTTGGTGAATTTACTTGGATTGACTTTTGATCACATACAATACTGGCTTTATTAGCTATTAACCAATCCATTCCTAAAACGACATCAAATCCTGCCAGATTCATGGGATAAAGGTTTGCCAGAAACTTTTGATTTACAATTTCTATTCTATTCTTGCTCCCTGCAAGATTTCAGAAATCCTAACAGTTTCTCCATTAGCTGTCTCTACTATGCATTCTTGTGGTAGTTTAGTTAATGACTGATTTAGAAGTTTGCAAAATGAAGCATTAATGAAACTTTGGTTTGAACCAGAGTTAAATAATACTTTAGCAAAAACATCATTAACTAAAAACGTACCAACTATCACGTCTGGAATCATCTTGGCTTCATCTGCAGTCAGAACAAATGCCCTGGCATATTTAGTGTTCTTGTTGTTCGCAGCTGGAGCTAGTTTTGGACAGTTTGGCATGATATGACCTTTTTCTCCACAGTTGAAGCACAATCCATTACTAGATTTCCTTTTGCAATCTTCTTCCTTGTGTCCTGGCATTTTGCAGAAATTGCAAAGAGTGGAACATTTTCCCGAATGCTTTTTCTTGCAGACCTTGCAGAAAGGTGCAGAGGTAGAACCCATATTCCTACGATTGTAATTCCCAGAATAGAATTCTTGAGTAAGCCTTTGGGTTAGGTTTCTCCTCTGGTCTTCTTCTCTAGTACGGATTAATTCATCTGTTAAGGTATTTGCTAGTTCTACATCTTCTTCTATAGTTTGAGGTCTAGCTGCCTTGACTACATGTCTAATCTCTCCGATTAATCCCCAGATGTAACGGGAGATTAATACTGGTTCAGGTGATGAAAGGGTTGGTACTATTCTAGCATATTCAAAGAATGTGGTAGTATAACCCTTACTATCTACCCCAGTCATTCTTAAGTTTAGGAACTTATTCGCTATCTGTTCCTTTTCATTGGGAGGGTAGAAATTCCTTTTTACCGTATTTTTAAATTCTTCCCATTCCATGTTGTATACCCTATCACTTCCTCTTGACTGGAGGATAGTGTTCCACCATTCTAAGGCTGAGTTCTTAAACATATTAGAAGCAAACATTATTTTGTCTTCTTCAGCACACTTGCTTATTTCCAGAACAGCCCCAGTCTTTTCTATCCAGCGTAGAGCTGCAATGGGTCCTTCATTGCCCGAGAATTCTATTGGTTTGCAGGACCAGAATTCCTTATAAGAACAACCGTAAGACACGGTTCTTCT
Source organism: Helianthus tuberosus (assembly GCA_030545235.1). Taxonomy (NCBI): domain Eukaryota; kingdom Viridiplantae; phylum Streptophyta; class Magnoliopsida; order Asterales; family Asteraceae; genus Helianthus; species Helianthus tuberosus. The sequence goes on along the minus strand of CM060424.1, from coordinate 63,246,126 downwards.
TCTTTTGGGAATGGGCACTTGAAGTATAGGTCCATTGTTCACGTTGTTTTCTGGTTTAATTGGTCGCTTACTACTATGTTTACTTTTATTATTCGCTTCTTGAATCGTTTGAATAATAAATGACATTGCATCTATAATTCCTTGTGCCACTATGTGTTGAACAGCACTATTACCCATTTGGTTTCCATTGTTATTGATGCTCGGATTCTCATTAACCACGTTAATGTTACTCTGGTTATCGTTATTCAGATTTCCTTGATTTCCTTCGTCGGCCATCTGAATTTTAAACATTTACCCCGTATTAATATCACAAAATAATAATTAATATAGTCAATCACATGACACGCATTTTTGCCAAAAGCGTCGATCATTGCGACTTTACTATATTCATCTATTAGGCATCTATTACAAACCAATACTGAAATAAAATTACAATACTGACTGAAATAAAATTACACTAATAGTAGTAGGCATCCGTACACACATATGTTATTATTTTATTATTTATTTTATTATATTATTATTATTATTACCGTCTCTACCATCACGTTTACGGATATCCATTCATCCAAAAATCCATATTGCGCTCGTCGTATTTCCATATGAGTCGCTCTCCCACCTGTCGCATTCTCTCACTACTCTCTAAAATTTCCTCACCAAATGTCCTAAGTTCTTGTACATTTTCTGCACTCATTGGGGGTGCAGGTTCTAGGACTAGGTTCGAAATCTGGGGTGCGGGTTCTTGATATGGGGGTGTAGGTGCCTGGAATTGGTAAGGATCTTCTAAAATTTCCCTAATGTATTCATCGAGGAAATAGGGATCTGAAGGGTCCAAACCTAGGTAGCTCCTACGTTTTGCATGGGTGTGTCTTCATGTATCGGGTAGCGTTGCACATAGTCCCTAACATCATCCCACCAGGGATCGTAATTTGGGTCTAGGGGGTTTGGTGCTGGTACCCTAGGGATTTCCTCCGGATTGAAGTCATGCATCTCTACTTGGTTTTTAGGGTTTTCTATCTCCATCGATTGGTCAGGGATTGGTGGCTGTGGTTGAGGTGCTATTATCTGTTCCAGATTAGGGTCAGCTGCAGTGGTTGCTAGTATGTGGATGTTGGCTATACCCCTATTTATCATATCCTGGGCATAGGCATCTGTCTCTCTCTTGTCTGCTGCTAGTACCCTCTGATCTTGTAACTTTTTCATACGTTTTCTACGCTCGTGTGCCCCTCTACTGAACCATCCCCTCTTTTTCTAAGGAAATGGCTCTTCTGACTGAGCCTTAAACACAAAGATTCCTTCTTCCATATCAGCAGAGTACCCTGAAAGGGCAGGCTGAGAAGAGGAGGTGCCTTCGCTTCTAGGCGAACCAGACAATTGACGGTACGCGTCAGATGGTCCTTGGTCGCTCATACTGTAAACTAACAAATAGTCAAATAACACATAACAATTAAATACAGTTATGCACGTATTTCCGTAATTTATTTCCTAACACTTTACATTTTGATGTCAGCAGAACACCTCTGTGGCTGAATCAGTGGCTTAGCTCTGATACCACCTTCTGTCGCAACCCCCGATCCCTTATACGCGGGAACGGGCGGCCGCGAGCCAGTTTCGGTGGTATCTTGTATTGTCTAATTTGGCAGCGGAAATTTTTCATCAGGACCGTAGTTAGGAAATATTGATCAGAGTAAAATACCACATTTTCATAACATTCAACAAATGGGTTAAAACCCAAGTTCGTAGTATACACGTTTTCATAGGAATAAATCCTATTTTATCAATAAAAACATCTATTTTATTTTAGGTAACTCTATTGCCACTTTTCCAAGCCTTCAGTGCTGTCCAGCTGGCTTCTATTTGGCTTTCACAATTTGTTACCTGAAACACGTTTTAAAAACATTTGTCAGTGGGAAATACTGGTGAGTGAATCCCAGTTTAATCAAGTTTAAATAAAAATCCCATTGTACAGTATTGAGGGCGATCCCGCAATTATATTTGTTTCCAAGACATCACAATTAACATCCATGGTACTGTCGAACCCGACTTGTGGAAATGTTACTCCTTGACCAAGTGGTAACAAATTTTGTATACAAAACCCCAACATACTCATGATAATTGTATTCTTACAAATACTTAATCACTGTTTAATATATAATTAATTAAATGAGGTTTTGTAAAAACAGTTAACAAAAAGTGGATCAACTCACATTGCTATCTTAGATTTTCTGTAAGGGTTTCCTGGTGACAATCTATAATTTACACAAATGCATACGCGTTAGTATAATAACCCATTTTAACATTAGTAATACCCTCCCCGAGACGGCATTCCAACGACTACGTCGGCCAGAACCACGACTGCCGTTACGGAACCCTAGATCAATCGGGCAGCGTATCTAATACGTATCCAGGGGTTATAATACTTACAACGGAGCAGAACTTCGCTAATTAGGGGGTATAATACCCGCTTATAAAGCCTATAATTCAGAATTTGAGATTGAGAAAAGAAAGATGGACGAACTGACTGAAGATCCGAGGCCTCATTTATATAGTTGCTGATCTTGACTTTGTCGCGGCCCGCGTAACACGAGAGTAAGGCCTACGCGGCCCGCGTTGACCCCAGGTCAACGTGTTGCTCATCCAGATCATCGCCTAGACGCGCCACGATGATGACACGTGTCATCACCGGGCTGCGCCACCATTCTGATCTCTAGCGGCCCGCGTTAACTAACGGGGGGTCTTAAGCGGCCCGCCTAAACTTAAAAATTCAAAGAAATCAGGTTTTAACCTTTAAACCGCCCGCGTAAGGGTTGAGGTGGGATCTAGGCGGCCCGCCTCAACTTAATAATCAGATTTTTAATTTATTATAATACTATTTAATGTATTTGGGGCCCGTTTTCGCGTATGGGGTGTATTTTGGGACATTTTGAGATATTTTAAAATATATTAGGGTATCGAAAAATATTCGAGGGTGTCGGTTTTATTGAGGGTTGTTACATATAAGGAAAGAAGTGTATGACAAAGCTAAGGAATTTGCGAAGACCGTAAGCACCGTAGATGTTTTGCGTGATCTATAGGGCTGGCAATTTTACACGAATACACGACACGAACCTACACGAAGTTAACAGGTATCGTGTATGACCTTAACAGGTATCGTGTACCAAACAGGTAGACACGAGATTACCTGTTAATTTTCGTGTATAAACAGGTTAAATACCTGTTTACCTGTTAATACCCGTTAGTACACGATAAGAAATTAAATTAAATAAAACTCATCAGCCGTGTGTGTGGGTTCCTTAATTCCTTTCTATTTTCATTCCTCATTCAATTCAAAAAAAAAAAAAAAAAACCCTAAACTCCATTGTAACTCTTAGATAGCATGTCATGTTCGTGTTTTTGTTCGCGTTAACAGGTATTAACAGGTAATTTTCGTGTATAACAGTCGAGCAGTCGTCTTAACAGGTATTAACAGGTAATTTTCGTGTATATCGTGTCGTGTTCGTGTTTGAAAAAAAGGACACGTTAAGTTATCGTGTCGTGTTCGTGTATGGGGTTTCGTGTATCGTGTCTTATCGTGTCGTGTCTTATCGTGTACGGGTATACACGATATGCCAGCCCTAGTGATCTAGATAACAAAATTAGGGACCGATTGGATCAGTTCTTCAAACTTGACAAAGTGAAACAAAATGCTACGTCGTAGAACTACTTTGTTACAAACATATTTGACATGTTCCTTTTTTAATTTTATTTTTATTTTTTAATTTTGCTGATTACTCATAAACTATGTTTTCAGATAACATGAAAAATGTAAACACAATGGGAATATTTCCTTATTCAAACACAAATTCGATACAAGAAAAACACTTAGATAAACATAAAAGCCACATGGTTTCACTACCCAGATTAAAATGATACATAATACAAACACACATGCTTGCACCCATCAGAAAAAGGACTCCAAAAACTTGATCTTCGTGTCCATAAAGCATCTTAAGACGGTTATTGCATCCGCAAGCTCCTTTAACTGTTTCTCATCCTGCTCTCCTAGATCAACCATAAACATCATAGCCACCTCTCAGACACTTGACTCTTTCATACCAGACAACAAATTGAATATCTCTTCTCGCCTCTTCATGTTCTCTCTGACCCTAGAAATGTTAGTTTCCAACATGTCTTGTTACAAGACTTGTCTTCAGCAATTTGTTCCTCGATTCTCTTTTTGAGATAAACACTCATACCTGATGATGAAGAAGAACCACAAGATGAATTACAAGAATCTGCCATCTTTAAGGTAATATTTGAATGCTCTTTCAATTATATATAAAAGGAAATACCAAATAAGAGGACATCTAAAATTATTAAGCATGAAAACTGTATGGTTCAGAAATCATTGTCGATGTTTTTTGGAGTTTTCTTGGTCTAGTACAGATATTTATAAAAAGTACTCAAGTTACAAAAAATGGGGATGTTCAATAATAACGCACGTCCTATATGTGAATTTCTTTTACTTAATCACGCATGTACAATAATTACGCATGACCTGTATGTGAATTTTTTTAACTTAATCACACACGTCCTGTATGTGAATTATGTAAGATACTGAACTTTGTTAAAAATATTAAACAATATGCAAGTTGCAAGTTGATCTAAAATATAAATAATCCTAATAATAATGAAACTTACAAATAGCCTTCCAAATCGACATGACTGGTAATTATGTGAGATATTTAATTTTACTTACCAAATCTCCCACAACTACCATATTAAATCACAATCTTCATACATATTTGATTCCCCATATTAGATTTTTGCAAAAAATTAACAACTCCCATCAAGTAACAGAAATGTCTACTAATCCGGCAAGCAAAGCCATCAAGGAGCTCCTCTTCAGCCGCACGTTGACAGAGCTTGCATCTGATGTAAACTCTACTAACAGTATTTTTGATGTGCAGAGGAAGGTCCTTGAACAGCAGAAGATGAACCAAGAAGTCTGGGGAAAACTACTTGAAGAACCAAAATCTTCGTTGAGGGACAACGACATAAAGCTCATGAAGGATCAGGCATCTGCTGATCACTTGGTTTACTTATATCTCAAGGATGCAGTGGAGACGGTGCAAGAAAAGACGGAGACCAGTGACAAGGAGCTTGGGAAGATATTCACATCGAAGTAGGTGGTATGTCTGTTTAATCAACGTTTTTTGTTGATTTTTGGGGATGCTTTAATATTGGTATTTTGAAAACTTACAACTATGGTGGTTTTTGGCAATCGAAACTGATATGTGGATATATTTAGAAAAATCATGTAGGCTTACTTTTAACATGTTTTGATACCTTTTCAGGCATCTGTGTATGGTGTTTTGGCGTTATTATATGAAAAAGGCATGTTAAATATTATCACGCATGTTAAATTTAAAGACGCTAGTTATGAAAAAACAATCTGTGTTTGGGTATGTTTTTGGTTGAAATAGTTGTGAACAGGGGTTAACACAGGTTATACAAAATGTTAGAGAGGGGTTAAATGGTCATTTGAGTTAGTCTTGTATATTTATGATTTTAGGTTAAGGTCCAATATAGTAAAATAACGCATCTGCATATTGAAAACGTTCTGGCTTGTTATCACGGGGTAAAAAAGGGTCAGTTGAGATGGTATACTTAATCACGCATCGCAGGGTAAACATACTAAGTGGTATTAAAATCACGCATGTTAAAATGTCAAGATCACATATCACATAAAGTTGTTTCTTAAAAAAGTCATGAAAAAACCCATGTTTAAATGTATGCAATTGTGGTTCAAAAATTACTCGTCATCGTCGTTTAGCTCTTCCCATTCAGAATCACTATCATCTGCTTTGTCAACCTCCTCATACTCTTCCTTTCCCTCACCAGTTTCTGCCTCATCGTCCTCTTCGTCTACTAAACCAGGATCAGTCTCTAACTAAACTACTCTTCTTTTCTTCCCCTTCTTATCGGCAGCACTAACTTGACCCTTTAAAACTGAACAAGTGCAGATATCATGACCTTTGGTATTGCAAACACTGCATGTCCGACTTCTCTTGCCTTTTAGACTAATCATCTTTTCTTTTTTTGATTTGATCCGCTTGTGTGAACCGCGTCCTTTGTTCCTAATACCGGTTGGCACACAGACTGTAGGTGGAGCATCAGTGTTCGGTTTCTCGTGACCGATTAACCTTGAATATCTATCAAACTTAGGGTCAATAGGCTTGGTTATGCGAAGTTCATCAACCATTTCTTTCATCTCTCTCATTCAATCCCTGACTATAACTAGATGATCAAAATCTCTCATCAAATTACCAATAAGATACTCTCTAGTCTGCATTATCTCATACGCAACCTCCTTGGCCTTTTTATGCCCATCATTATCATCAACATTTAAATCAAATGTGTTATTTTAATCATTCAGTACCACGTCTTTGGTCCATCTTCTCATAACATACTTGTTGGGAATTTCTTTCACTTTGAACATCTTGAACACAAAGTATATATGTTTGCACAACAATCCATATTGTTCAAACCTGCGACAACTGCATGATGCAATTACATCCTCCCCCTTCTTGAAACAAACCAAAATAAAAAAAATGAAAGTTCAAAATCAAAGAAAAAACGCAGGTTGTTATGTAATCACGCATGTTAGCTGGTCTTAGTATTGTTACCTCTAATAAACCGTCACCGTGGGCTTTGAAATCTTTCATGCTTATCTTCAAGAATGGTTCCTCAATTTTAGTCTCCATAGGAAGGCACTCAAACAGTGTGCCATATAACTCTGCCTGTTGAATATGCAAAGATGGACCTGGTGTAAATTTTCATAACATCTTCCTCTAACGTAGTTTCAGACCAGTTATCTAGGGTTGTGTTTCTAGAAATATGGTCATTTTTCCGATGGTTGAATCTTTGCACGTCCATTGCATCATCAAATGGTTAAAAAAACTTAACAAGGGTAAGTTGAGAATTCGCCACCTGACAGAAAAAATAGTTTTCGCTCTCTGATCTGGAGGTGGTCCGCATGAGCCCAGACATAGGCTCATGAAGATAGAAAGATGGAATACACGAAGATCTCATGCCAAACATATCGTCAACCCATTTATTCTCGGTTAGACCGAATTCAATCATTATCAGTTTCCATTCTCTCTCAAACATTTCTGGCGCAATCGAATCAGTCCACACAATGTCACACATACTTCTCTTGAAGTCTTCATTGTTACACAACTCGTATCCCACTTATTAAAAAAAGGATTGCAATGAACATAAATCATAAATCTTTATAATTATTCACGCTTTTTGTAAAAAAAAAAAAAAAACAGAGTGTAGTTGTAATCACGCATGATGAACTTTTTGTAAAAATGCATATAAAAATCAGAAATCTTTATAGTTATTAAGCATGTGTTAATTGTAATCATGCATGTTGTAGTTGTGTCTAACCTTATAGGCAACTTTCTTCATTATGTGCCACATGCATAATCTGTGCCTACTCTTATCGAACACAGCCTCGATAGCTTGTTTCATGTAACATTCCCAAAATTTTTATTATAAAATATAAGATAAAGTGCATAAAAACTTATGTTATTAAACGGATAGATCATGGGTAAATTGACTGTTAGAAATATGAAGTACCTAGACGGGCCTAAGAACCGTTTAATAATTAAATTTAAAAATACAATATATTTGAACTTACTCCGTTTTTAATGAAACTTGGTTCAAAATGTAGATAAGATTATTCTCGTTCTAATGACATATTCATTGTTTTGTAAAACGTCATATTTTAGAAGTTATACGCGCCAAATGAGTGAAGCAGCTGAATTAATTATAATAATAGAATTATAATAAATTTAATTTACATTTGATTTTTTTAATCGTGTACATTAGAAATCAAATAATATAATAAAATAAAACATTTTAATTCAAAATTTTAACAAGTGCACATGTGTGCTTGTGAATTGTAATGGTCATCAAAATATTGCATTAAAAGACAGGGCGTACGTGGAGGGACTTTCGTATACTCCAAGCTATTGCAAGTATAAATAAGATCATTCAAATACCATTTTCCTTCACAGCCTTTCTCGGCCCCTCCTCTCCCTCTTTAAATTCTACTTTATTTTTATTTTTAACCTATAATAATAATAAAGCCTTGCCCCGTTTTAAGTGTGTTAACCCTTGATCACTTATACCCTGTCCGATTGACGTAGGGCCCCGTAACGAATGTCAAGGCTCTGCCCGACTAACTTTGTTAGGGTTCTGTCTCGTGACGTAGGGATAAAGTTGAATTGGGTTACTATACTTAATGTGAGTGCATTATATATTTTACTAAATAATCCAGGAGTTATACCACGATATATCAACCCTCCTTAAAATATTTTAGACACCCCCAATTGTCCTAAAATACACCCCGTATATGAAAATCGGCTCCAAAATCCCTTTACCTCATTAAATAACAAATAAAAACAATAAAATAGGTCTGTCGCGGGGCGCGACAGACTCCTTGTGATTCTACGCGGGCCGCAAGCGAGGGGATAAGTGGCACGGCCCGGAGCCGCCACGTGGCATAACACGCGTCAACCTCACCTGATGACTCAGCACATCGGTTGCCGCCCTAGGGGCCCTCTCCGGGCGCGTAAGCCCTTTGCCTGGCTTTCGCAGGGCGCGACAAAGTGCTATATCAGCACTATAAATAGCTTCGCTCGGATTCATTTGGAATTCGTTCAAATCTCTATTTCCCCTCTAAATTTCTGAATATGTGAAGTAGTATCAAGCATTATACCCCCTAATAAGCGAAGCCCTGCCTCGTTGTAAGTATCATAACCCCGGTTACGTATTAGATACGCTGCCCGATTGATCTAGTGCTCCGTAACGGCTGTCGAGGTTCTGCCCGACGTAGTCGTTGGAGTTCTGTCTCGGGGAGGGTATAACTAATGTAAATTGGGTTATTATACTAACACGCGTGCATTGTTTAATTAATAGATTATAACCAGGAAGTCACAAAGGAAAGACCTATAATAGCAATGTGAGTAATCTCCTTTTTGTAAACTGTTTTTACAAAATATTAAATATTTTACAATGTGATTAAGCAGTGATTGAGTCTTTGTAATTCTACGATTCCTGCCGGTATGTTGGGGTTTTGTATACAAAATGTGAGACACGTTACCATTGGACGAAGAGTTAGCCAATGTGTAATATGACCCACCAGTCAGGATTGACAGTACTGAATGAGTAATTGGGTAGATATAAACATTGTAATCGCTCTCAATACTGTTTAAATTAATAAAACTTTTCTTGATTAAATTGGGATTCACTCACCAGTATTTCCCACTGACAAAATGTTTTTAAACGCGTTTCAGGTAATAAAATGTGAAAGCCAATTAGAAGCCAGCTGCAGAGCATCGAAGGCTTAGAAAAGTGGCTATAAAAGTTACCTAAATGAAAAGGAGAATTTGTTTTCAATAATTAGGGTTTATTCCTATAAATGTATTGTAAAGAAAACTTGGGTTTTATCCCATTTATCTATTTTAAACATTTTGGTGTTTAACTCTGATAAAAATATTTCCTAACTACGGTCCTAATGAAAAATTTCGCTTCCAAATTAATAAACACCGATACCATCTGACTGTCTCATGGCTCCCGTTCCCAGGGTGGGGTCGGGGGTTGTGACAGAAGGTGGTATTAGAGCCACTGGTTTAAGCCATTTAGGTGTTCTTTTAATACCTAAAACTTAAACCTTATGTTAGGAAATTAATGTTTTAATTTATGTGATATTCTGTGTAGATAAATTCTCATATGTATATTATGATTTTTTTGAGTTCACAGTATGAGTAACCAATATGGTTAATTGTACCCATAGGCTACCTAGGCATATGTATTATACTACACTCTTATACAATTAGTAACTTAGGGTACCAACTTGAATTACACCCCTTCATAAATAAATGAATATAGATTTTGTCCTCCATTCATTAAACTACAAAAATCTAATCTAAAATATTGTTTTCGCTATTAAAATCATCCGATTTTTGTACTTCAAAAATATGATTCAGTTTATTCTAGTAAAACATAACACCAATCCATGAAAAGAACCCCCACCTTGACATGTCATATAAAGACGAAAAAAAATGATTTTATGAGTATCTTTTCGTAGCTATCTAGTTAAGGAGACTAGAACTAAGTTATTAAATAAATACAAAATTTACTTTTACATATTATTATTAGCTAATTTTATCAAAATTCTTAATATACAAGAAATATCAAATAATAGTTATTCACAACTTTGGTTTCTATTGAACGTGGAAAAAGAAAATATGTAAGATGTGTATTTGATTTTTTTTTTTACTATAGTACCAGTTATATATTTTTTGATATATCATTATCTCTTTCACCACCAAATTGTACTGCCCTATATTTATAATTAAATTTTAGTTACCTAAATAGCATCTGTAGTATACAAAAATATTTTTCTTTAGAAAGAGGGTTGAAATTTAATCACATATAAATAATCATGTTTTTATTCTCTATTATTTAGAATATTATCCTAATTTTTATTTTATGATGTATTATAAAATAAGAGAAAAGATGGATCTGATGGTTTGTACAATCGGTAAATATAAAAGAGTTAGATAATTAATTTTTAGAAGTAAAGATATAACAAAATGAAAACATCTCTTCTTACCCGACATAAATCAATAATTTAGTATTTATTTTTCCTGGCATGTCAAATTTTTCTAAGCATTCTAGTTATCGGTTCATTTTCAAGCTAGAATTAAAATAGATACCCTACATAAAAATAATTGACTCAAGTGTGTGTTTAATATATTTGTCCTTTATATAGCTTTATTAAAATATATATATATATATAGGGTTGGGCTAGACAAAAAACCCTATCTTTCTTAGAAAACTCTGGAAACTCAAAGCTCCCGACATTTTTTTTTGAAAAAAATAACACATGTAATATACATGTTTTTAAGACTTTTGGGCCAAAAAAATCAAAAAAGCGCCGAGTACTTTTAAAAAAAAAAATAAACAAGTTCCAAAAACTTCGTTGACTAACATGTGTTAGACAAAAAATGCTGAAAGTTGCTGAAATTTGTTTTTTTTTTAAAAAAAAACCTTCGGCGCTTTTTTGATTTTTTTGGCCCAAAACTCTTAAAAACATGTATATTACATGTGTTATTTTTTTCAAAAAAAAAAATGTCGGGAGCTTTGTGTTTCCCGGGTTTTCTACCTAAAGAGGGTTTTCTACCTAGCCTTATCATATATATATATATATATATATATATATATGTATATATATATATATATCAAATTACAATTTTTTTAAACAAATTACTATTATTATTGTTTGAGATATGTGCATATATATTCTAATACATGTACATTACTTAATTACCTATTATATTTAGAATCAATTTTGTAAATGTCAAACTTTGTATTACTTATTAGAGTTAATTACATAGTTAGTCTCTGTGGTTTGCATAAAGTAACATACTTAGGTACTAATAGTTTAAAATCACATTATAGGGTATTTACTTTTCATTTTGTAACACTTGGAGGTATTAACGTTATGTGTAGGTTTAAAATCACATTTTATTAGTACCTAATTATGTTATTTTGTGCAAACCACTGGGACTATCTATGTTAATACCCTAGAAGTTAATACATCCAAACGTTACAAAATGAAAAGTTAATACCCTAGATGGTGATTTTAAACTATTTATACCTAAGTATGTTATTTTGTACAAACCACAGGGACTAACTATGTAATTAACTCTAGTTACTATAATACTTCCTTGAATAGATAATATAATATACAATAAATTAAGAGTTAGGTTTTAATATTTTAAACCAATATGGTTCACCCCACTAATTAAAAATGAAATTGTTCCCATAAAAACCATAAAGTTTATATTTTGACTAATTTATTTCTTTAAACTTTTATTTATCCATCCTTTAATTCTAAAATATTATATTAAAAAAAACAGAAGTTTATTTCAATATATTTTTTTATAAAAAAAGGGATAAATAAAGCTAGAGGAATAAGCTTGATAATTGGTACCATCGGATATATATATATATATATATATATATATATTAAAGATATTACAAAATAATTTAATATTATATATATTTATATGTGTGTGTATATATATTATGAGATTTGAAACTTTATGTTTCTAAATAATAAATATATACATATATAATAGAATTTCTTGATAATATACACAATATAATAATCAAATATTTCTAAAGATAAACATAAGAGAAAATGTCACGGGCAATTCATATGAAAACATAAAGTCATATAAGAATAAATCCTGAAACGTATTATGTTTTAAAATACCATCTGTCTCAATAAAATATTCCGTGCATCGGAATCTCAAAATATATAAGCATGAATAGAGTTAGCTGTAAGCATACTCATCACATTGAACCTAGCCATAATATTAATGAAGACAATGATATTTTGTCAAAACTCCATTTTTTTTTAACAAAAGAAAGCCACAACCATAATAGTAGCTATGCTTAAGCAAAAGAGTTATGATATAAATATTTATTGGTAATACTCAGGATAGTATTTAGACTTGAACCTAAGAAAGAAATGTTTTAGTATAAAGCTTCGAGATAAGCTATTTACTTGCGTGGATAGAATGTGATGGTTATTGGTATACCATGAGAATAATGACTAGAACAGTGCAAGTATAATAAATAAGCAATAACACCTAGCCACTGTTATTTCTTGTTTATTGATACTACTCGGTTCTAGAACATGATCCTTCATGAGAATACTAATTTCCTTGTTTCTTGATATAAGACATAATAAATGATACACTTTTAAAATCATAATTTGAGAAAAATTCTATTTATGGGAAATATAATGATAATTACCTCTCTGGCAAGACTGGGTATGGTTTAGTAGACTCTCCAGCTTGACCGGGTAAGATGGGGGTACCTCTCTGGCGAGACCGGGTAAGATGGGGTATATGTTATGTTAATGAAGTTCCCTAAATAGTACCATGACCTGTTTTTGAAAATATGAATCTGTTAAATACATTGACCTTATGAATGATGTGTATATTACCGTATATGAAATATATATAGATATGTATATCTATAAGGAAATCTAAAGCCATAATGATTGACAATTAGGGATAAATCACGAACAGGTGTGTCAATGATAATTTTAGATTTATTTATCAGAAATCTCTCGTATACATCTATAATTCCGATAACAAACATTATTTCGTTTGATCATCCGTCTCGTAACTCGTGCGAAAGATGAACGACGGGAACACTTTAGATTGAGACACCATCAAAATTATAAGAATTCCCTTTACATTACCTTAGATTATTGACGCATTGGGAAACCTGTAACTAAAAGTTATGCTAAGACACAAAGCATCTAAAAACTTACACAAATAATAGTAATTTTACCTTCATTAAGAACTCTTGAGAAGATAAGATGTTGGGATTGAACCCTATCAGAGGAACAAATAATAAGAGCCAAAACAGGATCACAACAGTGGATTCATAGTAAGCAGCTGTTTACATTAGACTTTCCCCTTGAAAGTGATTATAACATCTGATGGTCCTCTATCCACTGTCCGTATACAACAGCTGCTGTCCATCAAACTGCTGTTGAAGCCCTGAAGACTGCTAAGAAGAAAACACTGCTGGTTTAATCTACTGATGCTAAAGGACTGCCCACTCAAGGACTGATCAACCTTGAGGAAAGCACTGATGAAAGGAGAAAGCAGTAGTTTAATGTGTCACTTGTTTTGTATAAAGTCAGTGGTTAAGATTAGCAGTATTTGTATAGGAACAGTGGTTACAGGTTGTTAGGTTGTTAGATGTCGCTTTCATGGTGACGTCAGCTGAGATACTTCAGTGGTTTGGTTTGCCTATAAATGGAGCAGTACCCTGTACTGTTACATTTGATGGACCGAGTGAGTTCTTCTCCTCTGATCCAATCCTTTCATCTTGTGCAATCAATCATGGAGTATCAGGCTGAGGGAGAGTTTAGTTTGTAAGCCTGCTTTGTAATCTTTTGATTTGTATTGTAAATCATCTGACTCAATGAAAAACATGTATTTATCAAAACTATTTTTCTCTTTGATTGTGTTTACAAAGTTTGTTGTTCATTTCCGCTGCACTTAAACTCTGGTCATTTCTATTGATTTGTTCAAATTATACAAACAAACACAATCATGAGGAGCCTCCGATCCTAACAATTGGTATCAGAGCTTGGACAGTCAAATTCGATCTAACAGTCAATTTGACATAACAGTTCAGCTCAAAATTCATTGGCTAAGGTTGATTGTATTTAGTTGAAAAACAGACTAACGAGTGATCACGTTCAAAGTGGCTATTCAAAAACTCTGTAAAACAACCAGGATGTCATAAGACACAAAATTCATGTAACGGCAAAATCATGCATAAATCACCAATAGTTTCAGATCTGAAAAATTCATTTGGTAACTTTGGTTGGATTATTCATATTACAAAATTGATTTCAAAAGTTATTATGAAGTTTATGATGTTCTCATCATATCTGTTGCTAAGGTGTTCGACTCATGTTTAACAAAGGGCTATGATCAGATAAAACATTAGTGTCTTTGTTTACATAAAAAGAGGGAAATTAAAACTTTAGTCACTTAGATCTTATGTATTGAAAAACAGGTTGAGAATCCTTCAAAAGGATCAAAATCAATTGTGTTAAGAATACATTTAGAAAATCAGATGTAAAAAAATGTCCAGATCATGGGTAATGTGAAATTTGGCATAAGCATGTGCAGAAATGACCAAAGTTCTCAAAACATTGCTGCAAAATGATTCTGGAATAAGTATTCCTTCAATAAATACCTCCCAGTGAGTATCTCAGTACTTATGTATGGGAAGGGTAAAAAGGGAAGAAGAAAATTACCAAAAACTCAAAAGTGTGTTTATCTCAAAAACTTTTGAAGTCAAAAGAAAAGTGCATAAATATAAAACACTTGAGAGTTCCAAAATGGGTTAACAATGGTTATCAAAGCAACTATGTGCATTCATTGGTTCAGAGAAGTTCAGGTAACAATAGTATCACCAGTGTTTATACTTAAAAGAGGACTAGACAAGTTTCGCAGAATCATCACATGGTAACAAACGTATGTGAACATGTCTCCTCATTTTTTGCAATCAACTGACATGGAAATAGTTCCAAACAGTGATCAAAATGCATTTACAACAACTTACCATTTTCCTAAATTTGAGATTGATGTGATCATGATCCTATAACAAGTCATATTTGAAAATATACCAGATCCTTTTGGTGTTGTTTTCAGAAAAACCTTTAATTATTTTTCTTGAAAAGGTTTTTCTCAAATAAAGCAGGATATATTATTCTTTATTTTTCCTTAAGAGTGATATATTTTGTACTTTTACTTGTTTTTAATAGCAAAAGTTTCAAACTCCTGTCAGGATAAAGAACCGTTATTTTTTTGGTGATATTATCCTTGAAAATGGATCAAAAGGAAATGGTTCAAGTGTCAAGGTCATGTCAAACTCAAGTTTGTTTTAACATTGAGCAAAAGATTGATTGCTAACAGACCCTAAAATACTTGGATACTCATGTTCTAATTAAAATATTATGACACAAAATGAGTAGTCTTAGTAAAAGGGTTTTCATCATCTGGGGTACTAAACCACTGTCAGGAATCCATAAAAGCTTCAAAATGTGTAAATTGACATGTGGTAAAACCTTGAATGCAAATTCTCATAAAAGCTGCTGACATATTGAACTTGACAATTTGCATCTAAAATGTATTTTGTTGAGGATAGTAATCTTGCAGATATTTCAGAATCACCATCAACAGATGATAGACTTGATATTGTATTTTCACAAAATAAAATCATTTCTTTCATCAGAATAGCAGATGCTCAAATATTTGTCAAAAGTATATCCACTGGTGCACTAACAGTTGTTGATATACTAGTCTTTCAAATCTTTACCATTACCTTACCCCTAACCACTGTTTTGTTCAAACATCTGTTTCCTAAATACTGTCCACTGCTGAAAGTCAACCCCTGATCTTTCATTTTCTTGGCAAGCACTGATGCTCAAAATCAGTGTCTTATCCACTGATAGTAAAAATCACCCACTGCTCTCATATTGTTACCGTTGTAACCACTGATACTTGCTTCATTAGTGGTTCCCTAAACAACTGTCCTCCATTATTCATCTTTCCATCAGAGGTTGGCACGTGGTCAGTTATTAGCCATCAGATCTTTGTAACCGCTGCCACATCAGCATTCACTTTTTCCCAAATAAAACTCTGACCAAAACCCCAAACAGGGTTTTACACTATCGAATTCCAAAATTCTCTTCTCAAAGCAGTTTCCCACCTTCCATCTCAAATCATTCTTCGTTCATCCTCATCAAAATGACGAAATCAAAATCAAAATCAAAATCATCCTCATCTTCCAAAGAGGACACTTAAATGGCTGCTGAACCCATTGAAATCCCATATAAATCTCCTCACAATTACTTGGGTCTACTCACAAAACCCACTACCACTCACACCTTCGATTCCATCATCGACGTCATGTCTGCATCAAAGTACAAAACTTTGCTAACAGTAGATGCTCCTATTTACCAACAAACCCAGAGAGAGTTTTGGAAAAATGCTACCCTTGAAAAACAAGGAGACATCGTCACAACGATCAACTCCTCTATACAGGGTAAAGTGATTCAAATTGCTCCACAATCCATTTCAGAAGTCTTTAAGCTCGATGATCAGAAAGGTAAAACTTCTTTTCCCAAAAACGAGTTGAAAAGTGATTTTCTGGAAAGAGGGTATGCAGAACAAACAAAAAGGGATACCTTACAAAAAGGCTATTTTCCTTCTGCACCTAGGTTTTTATTTCACACCCTTTTAATGTGTGTTTCAAATAAAACAACTGCTTTTAACAAAATACCATTAAAGATCCAATGTCTGGGTTATGCCATTTTACATAATGAAAATTTTAATTACTCCCAGGAGATATTTGATGACTTGGTAAAAAATGTTGATAGCAAAGCATTTTTACTTTTTCCAAGGTTTCTAAGCTACTATTTTAAACAAATATTTGGAAAGGAAAATGAAAATTTGCTCAAACAAGGTGGTTATTTTCAAATAAATGATTTAACACCTGAAACATTCACTAGAATGTTAACACCTACAAAAGCAAAAGCAGAGGTGCCTGAGCAAAATTTAGCAGCTACCACTGCTCCTCAGGTATCTGCTGCTGAGCCCACTGCTCCAGGTGATCATAGCAGCACAACCACTGCTTTGAAACCCACACCTGCCATTACCAAAAAGACCAAAAAGAAAACATCTAGAAACCCCCCAAACCCAAAACAAAGTCAACTCTGGAAGATGAGATCCCAGAGCAACTACTAGTAACAACACAAAAGTCACCAATAACCACTGCTGCTACTTCCTCACAGCAGTTGGTAGAAAGATCTCCACCATTGCCAAAAACTCCTCCTGCATCCTCACAAAAGGATCAGGTTGTAAGCACAGGGACCCCACATTATGAAGCTCTGGGTCCAATCGGATCCATCTTCCTCAGTCCTGATCCCAAGGACATGTCTCTTTCAACACCCTTATCTTCACCCCTCACAGTACCACAATCCATAATACCCTTGTTGCATGCAGTTGCTATAGCTCAGACACAAACCAGTTCCTCTCTATCACCTATCACTGAGAGTATACTCCAACAAGTGACTGGGTCTGATGCTTATACCTCTGCTATCCCAGCAACATTTGAGGAGGTTACACTGCAGGAGTTACAAGTAATTCCTGACAGTAGTTCAAGTGGAGCAGCAACTACAAGTGTTGGATCAACAGATCTACATTTGGTCAGTTGTTTCATCAATCAGACTCCCTTGAAGGCAATTTCTTCTATAGCACCTCTGGTAACCACTAGTGAGTTTGTTTTAACCACTGGTACCTTCAAAAGGTTATCAAGTGTTGAAGAAAGATGACCCCAAAACCAAGAACAAGGGGCATCAATGGCTGATTTTTGGGATTCATTTCCTAAGACACATTGATACAACCACTGCTGGTGGAGAATCAGATGATTCCATTAACTTGGGTGATGATTCAAAATATCAGGAATTGACGGATAGAATTGAAAACCTTGAGACATCTGTTGCTGAAATAAAAGATATGATGCAACAGTTGTTGAAAGCTCAAAAGGTCTCAACCACTGTTGTCCCAGCTCAAGCATCTGCTCCACCACAAGCACCTGCTGCAAATGAGTTGTGGAATTTATTCCAACCCTTGCTCCAACAACAAAGACAAATGGCTGATCAGCAGCGTGCTATACATGTTCAAGAGCTGAGAAATATGATGGAGTCAAGGTTTAGAGATACTCAAGCAGATATCAAGGCTATAAAGGCCCACATCCTGAACACTACTGGCAAAGCTCCTCCCACTGTTCTTTTCATTGATAAACTTCCTTCAGATAATGCCAAAAAGGGGGAGAAAATCAAAGAGTGGAAGAAGAAGGGAATAGAAGATGGTCTCTATATTGAACCAGAAAAAGAAAACATGACCAAAAACATTCCTTTGCCAGATGGTAGCAAGAAAATTGATACTACCACAAATGCACTTGCAGAAGCAAAAGCAAGTAATAAAAGAGATAGAGAGGCTAAGGATAAAGCCAGGTGGGAACAGGAGAAAAGAGCTTACATAGAGCTGAATGCACAGGGTACTTCTGGGTTAAAGGATGTTGAAAATCCTAAGGATGAAAAGAAGAAGCCTACTAGACAAGTGAGGCAACCCAAATCCACACCATTCAGACCCACAAAGCTTGCCTCCAAACCACCTCCCAAAGGCTCCAAACCTCAAACCACAAAATCTCAAACTTCCACCCAAACAGCTGACATGTCAGTGGTTTCAAAAACTGCTGGCCAAACAGCTGCCATCACTACAACACACACCACAACCACTGATCACATCAGCAGATGTTTTAGTCACTGAGCTAGAACAGAGAAAAAGGCAAGAGCAGATTTAACAAGAAACTGCAGAAGACATAGCTGCAGCAAATGAAATCATAAAAAGGGCCTTCAATCAAATGTCAGCTGAAAACTCTGAAGCAGTAAAAGTTCAGAGTACTGATCATGCTGAAAACTCTGAACTATCAAAAGCTCAGAGTAATGATCAGGCTAAAAACTCAGAACCAGCAAAAGCACAGAGTACTAATCAACAAATTCTCACAAGGCCACAATCCCCCAACTCATCAGTAAATAAACCTCTCCCAAGAAACCCATTGGGTTCAAATAAACTAAAATGGATGTCTGATCAAAAGACCTGTGTATTGACCCTGTTCAGATCCAATGGAGAAGTAAAGCACATATCAAGGGAACAAGCAATGGGCCTGAGTGTTGAAGATCTACAAGATCTCCTTGAGCTTATACTGTGTAGGGATGAGGATGATACACGTTCTATGGATTTTGAATTGCAGTTTAAAGGACAAGTTAGGGAACTTCTGATGAGACAATAAAGATCCAGAATAATGAAGGGTTTTGGCATTATCTGTTCCAGGGGGAGATTGTTGGGATTGAACCCTATCAGAGGAACAGATAATAAGAGCCAAAACCGGATCACATCAGTGGATTCATAATAAGCAGCTGTTTACATTAGACTTTCCCCTTGAAAGTGATTATAACATCTGATGGTCCTCAATCCACTGTCCGTATACAAAAGTTGATGTCCTTCAAACTGCTGATGAAGCCCTGAAGACTGCTAAGAAGAAAACACTGCTGGTTTAATCTACTGATGCTAAAGGACTGCCCACTCAAGGACTGATCAACCTTGAGGAAAGCACCGATGAAAGGAGAAAGCAGTAGTTTAGTGTGTCACTTGTTTTGTATAAAGTCAGTGGTTAAGATTAGCTGTATTTGTATAGGAACAGTGGTTACAGGTTGTTAAGTTGTTAGATGTCGCTTTCATGGTGACGTCAGCTGAGATACTTCAGTGGTTTGGTTTGCCTATAAATGGAGCAGTACCCTGTACTGTGACATTTGATGGACTGAGTGAGTTCTTCTCCTCTGATCCAATCCTTTCATCTTGTGCAATCAATCACACCGGTTGCCGCCCTAGGGGCCCTCGCCGGGCGCGCAAGCCCTTTGGCTGGCTTTCGCGGGGTGCGACAAAGTGCTATATCAGCACTATAAATAGCTTCGCTCGGATTCATTTGGAATTCGTTCAAATCTCGATTTCCTCTCTAAATTTCTGAATATGTGAAGTAGTATCAGGCATTATACCCCCTAATAAGCGAAGCGCTGCCTCGTTGTAAGTATCATAACCCCAGTTACGTCTTAGATACGCTGCCCGATTGATCTAGTGCTCCGTAACGGCTGTCGAGGTTCTGCCCAACGTAGTCGTTGGAGTTCTGTCTTGGGGTGGGTATAACTAATGTAAATTTGGTTATTATACTAACACGTATGCATTGTTTAATTAATAGATTATAACCAGGAAGTCACAAAGGAAAGACCTATAATAGCAATGTGAGTAATCTCCTTTTTGTAAACTGTTTTTACAAAATATTAAATATTTTACAATGTGATTAAGCAGTGATTGAGTCTTTGTAATTCTATGATTACTGCTGGTATGTTGGGGTTTTGTATACAAAATGTAAGACACGTTACCATTGGACGAAGAGTTAGCCAATGTGTAATATGACCCACCAGTCAGGATTGACAGTACTGAATGAGTAATTGGGTAGATATAAACATTGTAATCGCTCTCAATACTGTTTAAATTAATAAAATTTTTCTTGATTAAATTGGGATTCACTCACCAGTATTTCCCACTGACAAAATGTTTTTAAACGCGTTTCAGGTAATAAAATGTGAAAGCCAATTAGTTACCTAAATGAAAAGGAGAATTTGTTTTCAATAACTAGGGTTTATCCCTATAAATTTATTGTAAAGAAAACTTGGGTTTTATCCCATTTATCTATTTTAATCATTTTGGTGTTTAACTCTGATAAAAATATTTCCTAACTACGGTCCTAATGAAAATTTCCGCTGCCAAATTAATAAACACCGATACCATCTGACTGGCTCACGGCTCCCGTTCCTAGGGTGGGGTCGGGGGTTGTGACATTTCATCGTCGGGTCCTGATCAGTGACGACCACCTTCGGCTGCTTACCAAATGAGTCCAAAAATGATTGTAACAGCCATTTGTATGATTCAATGCTTTCGGATGCTAGCAACCCGGCTCCAAGTGTCACATTCCAACAGTGGTTATCAATACCAGTAAAGGGTACAAAAACCATCTTATACCTTCAAAATGATGAAATAAATTGAATAAAAAAAACAACAAAATTATACAAAAAAAAATTAAAAGTTAAAACATTCTAGTGAAGACTAACTTGTTGGTTTTGAACGTAGCATCAAACGATATGACATCTCCAAACTCAACATAGTTACGTTTGCACAAACCATCAGCCCAGAACAAGCCAGTTAATCGCTTGTTTTCATCGACTGAATGTACAAATGAATAATCAACAATTAACTGCTTTTTATCGGTCAACCTATTGATAACCATATATGCATCATACTCTCCTATATAGCTATGTATCCTAGCTCTAAAATTCTTGCAGTCGTCTTTAGTTGCGCCAACATTTTCAAAACCTCCGTATCTTTGTCTCATTATATTGAAGGCTTTCACTGGCCCAAGATTTAATGTACCAAGGTCCCATATCATCTCTTCTTGTGTTTCGGAAAGACGCCTATAAGCCGGTAATAAATGCATATCTTTGGGGCACACAAAGGAATGATTATGAGCTTGAAGAAACTTATCAACCTTATACAACACCCCATCCATCGAACAAAGCTTAATTTGTGCTTTACACCCGGTTCGAATAGTTGGTTTGTTCCTACGTTTATACGGCTTAGACAACTTCGAATAAGGATCATTAAAAGACAGTGGTTTTTGCCCCTCCTTTGAACAGACAAAGTATTTAGTCTTGATAATACCTCCACTATGATGTTCACCTCCTTTTCGAGCAGAGAACCCTGCCTTCTTGGCATATGTCTTATAAAAGACATATGCTTGCTCTATGAAACTAAATTCCATTCCTATAACTGGAACACATGATGAAGCTACCTCAGGAATATACAATCTTTACTCAGCACATTTTGAAATGACAAAAAAAACATGAGCTATAAAACAAGACAAACAGTCACTCATTTAGGAACCAAAAAATTAAATAAATTAAATCACGCATGTTAACATCAATAATAACACATGTTTTGGTGGAACTACACAAGCCTCCTACACTATATAGCTTATATACATGCGTGATTTATAACACAATGATTTCAAAATACTAATTATCAAATAATGATACACGATCAAAATACAAAATATCAGACAACGATAATTACGTTGATTTATAGCAAATTAAAATGTTTAATTGACAACTTACTGGTCTGCTCGTCTAATAAAACGTGGTTGTCTGATGTCAGATTCCTCAAATGCTCAGCAGCATCATGAACTGCAAGGACTTCAGCATCTTCAATTTCAATATCATCTGTGTTTGGTGCGTTACTGCTCTGTGGATCCATTTCAAACAATAAGTGATCGTAACCCTAATCGCACACCTATAACCGCTAATTTGATACTTTGAAAAATGGAAAATATTTGAAACTGATTCGAATCGTAATTACCGGGATGTAGGGGATAACGAACTCGCGTTGTTCTCTTGATGTTAGTAAATGTCTGAATGACCCTGCATTAATAATGATAAATGTCTAATTTGCCCTTAATGAGAAATCTTAATCCGGGCCACGCGTCTAAATCTCCTTGTCGCGTACGCGAAGTATGATAATAAGTTTTGTACATTACACTTCCTCTCTCTCTCTCTCTCTCTATATATATATATAGTGGAGGGTTCAAATGAGAAGAATTTTTTTATAAGAAGAAAAAAAGAAGAAGTTTCAACCAACAAGAATGCTTCATTTTACTTCATTTAATATTTGCATTTAACTTTAATATAATGGTATACTGGTAAACTTACATAGATCATTAATTTGTATCCATCCTCTTTAATAACTAAGTAAATTAAATTTGTAACTCATTTTCAAAATATATATATTTTTTTCAAATTAAAAACAATTTAATTTAAAGTGTAAAATAAATTACTTGGTGTGTAAGATAAATTACAAGTTGTGTAGGATATATTTTGAGGTATGTAGGATAAATTACAAGATAAATTACCAGTTGCGAGAACCGTTAGAATCCAAATTAACCAGTCAAAATGTGACACATGGAACCTTATAATTTTTTTAATAAAAGGACAACAATGTAATTTCACCCTAAAGTCATTATCATCCTTTTCTCTCTCTTATTAAAGTATTGACAGACTTTCCTCTCTCTCTCACACTCCTCTTTACATTCATTTTAGGGTGAACGGGGCACCATGCGGGGAGGCAAGCGGGGACCCTAGTCCCCGAGCGGGAACACCGCCGCCATCCCCGCGGGGAGGGTAATCGGTGAGTGAAAGCGGTGTGTGTTCACCGCACAAAGTGAGGGTGTGATATTTTCAAGTGTGTCAGACATTTATTGAAAAAATGGAAAGTGAGGGTGTGATATTTTCAAGTGTGTCAGATATTTTCTTAATTAAAAATATATAAAAACCCAATTCCCCTAAAGAGGGGAGTGCCGCCATCAAAATGGGGTGTTAGGGGAGTTTAAGAGGGGAGTTGACGTGGCACTATCTGATTGGAGGTGCGTAAGAGAGGGGACTCCCCTCTAAGGGGAGTGCCCCTCTCACCCTTACATTCAAAATGGAAATGCAGATCTTATCTCTCACCCTATCCCTCTCTCACTTTCTCTAAATCTCTCAGCCTATCTCTCTCTCACTTTCCCTAATACAACCCACTTGATGAGGATGGCGTGAGGTGACTTTCACCGATGTCCGGCGACCTGAGGTGATGATGAACGATGATGATGAACTAAGTGGCTATGGTAAAACCCCACCCAACCCAACCAACACCCACACCGGCACCCCACAAGGATGATGATGAAAGATGACGATGAACTGAGTGGCTATGATGAATAAGGAGATGTGAAGTTGCTTTATGTAGCCGAAGATGATACGACGAAGCGATTTGACTTCTAGGGCTTATTTGTACTTTCTCCAGCGGAGATGATACAGTGTAGCGGTTTTGAATCTGGTGGTTCAGATGGTGGTAGGTAAGCGTGGCAGAATGGAGAAGCATCTGTTGCTGTTTATTGTTCTTCATTGTGATCATCTCCTCTATTTCATCTTGTTCTTCAAGTTCAGAGTATCAATCAAAGTTTTTGTTAGGTTTAATCTTCTTATTGTTTGTATATTTATGTGGGCTTTGGGTTTATTGATCTGTGGGTTCTGGGTGTTTCTTGATTATAGGAAATATTCAGTTTTGCTGACAAAGAAATTATCTTTTTTTAGTTTTTAGAGTTTTTTGAAATGGGGTTTCAGTGATCAAGATTCTTGTTAATGATTCCTGAGGTAAAGAAGTTTGGTGAGATTTTTGATTAGGGATTTTTTGTTTTTTATCCTTCTGATCATTGTAATGTAGAGGCATTGGGTAGTTTTTAAAATTGAATTGCCAAAAAAGGGATTTTTCATATTTCCCATTCCTAAGCTGCTTTATTACGTATTTTCCCAAACCATAAAATCAATTACATATTTCTCCTCCCAAACTCATATATATTACAGATTTCCCATTTTCATTAAAATGACTCTTATTTATGACTATTTTACCTTTAATGAACTACATAATTCTCCATTCTTATTCTAATATGTAAAATCAATTACATATTTACCCATATCATCTTCCATATAAATCACCTAATGATTAAAAGCAAAGAACATAAAAATGTTATTTGAGTTGCTTTTCCTTTTGTTTGAATCCATTCACGTAATGGATTGATACTCAAAGTTGTCACTATTGTAATGCCATATTTTATCATACTAATAAATGTAGATTAATTATAGAGTTTAATTAATTACAGGGAATGTAAAATGTAGAGAAAAAAACACAGTTTGATTATTATGAACAACTTAAAAATGTCAAATTTTGCTCAAATCTAACATAAAACCCAATTCGGAGCAAAGAAACACTGAACTCTAAGGAACCAAAAAGAAGAAAAAGAAGTCGTATAGCAAAGTAAAAATGCAAACATCATCTTAACAGCGCTTCGATCTTAAAAACCTTAATAAGATTAAATTTTTGTGTAATCTGTATGACTGAACTACTGGTGTTTCTTCTTTAACATAACAAAAATCATAATTTGCTGGATAGATGTCATTTTTCTGAAGAAGATGAACAAATGCGATTACATAAACAGATGCGATTATATAAGACTAGAATCAAATGGCAGTGTGTCGTGATTTTTGTTGAAGAAGATAAACAGATGCGATTACATAAAAAACCAAGAATATATCTAGTGATTATACAAATAGCATATGTGATTACATAAACAAGCAAGATTCGACTAAACATACCTGATGTGTGTCAGTTTTGGTGGGAAGAAGAAGAGACGTCGAAGAAGAAGAAGCGTGATGCTGTTTTCTGTTGTGTAGGGTTTTGGCAGATGGTGTCGTAACCCCCGATCCCTAATCCCTGGGAACGGGCGGTCGCTAGCCAGTTTCGGTGGTATCGTGTATTGTCTAATTTGGCAGCGGAAATTTTCATCAGGACCGTAGTTAGGAAACATTGATCAGAGTAAAATACCACATTTTCATAACATTAAACAAATGGGTTAACACCCAAGTTCGTAGTACACACGTTTTCATAGGAATAAATCCTATTTTATTAATAAAAACATCTATTTTATTTTAGGTAACTTTATTGCCACTTTTCCAAGTCTTTAGTGCTGTCCAGCTGGCTTCTATTTGGCTTTCACAGTTTGTTACCTGAAACGCGTTTTAAAAACATTTGTCAGTGGGAAATACTGGTGAGTGAATCCCAGTTTAATCAAGTTTAAATAAAATCCCATTGTACAGTATTGAGGACGATCCCGCAATTATATTTGTTTCCAAGACATCACAATTAACATCCATGGTACTGTCGAACCCGACTTGTGGAAATGTTACTCCTTGACCAGGTGGTAACAAATTTTGTATACAAAACCCCAACATACTCATGATAATTGTATTCTTACAAATACTCAATCACTGTTTAATATATAATAAATTAAATGAGGTTTTGTAAAAACAGTTAACAAAAAGCGGATCAACTCACATTGTTGTCTTAGATTTTCCGTACGGGTTTCCTGGTGATAAATCTAAAATTTACACAAATGCACACGCGTTAGTATAATAACCCATTTTAACATTAGTAATACCCTCCCCGAGACGGCATTCCAACGACTACGTCGGGCAGAACCACGACGACCGTTACGGAACCCTAGATCAATCGGGCAGTGTATCTAATACGTATCCAGGGGTTATAATACTTACAACGGAGCAGAACTTCTCTATTTAGGGGGGGTATAATACCCGACTATAAAGCCTACTATCTGAAATTAAGATTGAGAAAGAAACTTTGAACGAATTCGAATGAAATCCGATGGCTGCTTATATAGTTGCTAAGTCTGGTTCTCTCGCGGCCTGCGTAACACAAGGGCAGGGTCTACGCGGCCCCTGTTGACCCCAGGTCAATGCGTAGCTGGCTGGGTCATCGAGTAGGCTTGCCGTGTGTTGGGCCACATGGCCACACCCGGATGCGCCATGTTTTTAAGTTCACGCGGCCCGCGTAAGGCTTAAGGGTCCATTAAGCGGCCCGCCTCAACTTAAAAATTCAGTTTTTTTAATTATTTTAAATACTATTTAATGTATTTAAGGTCCGTTTTCGCGTATGGGGTGTATTTTGGACATAATGGTATATTTTAAAATATATTAGGGTGTTGGAAAATAATCGAGGGTGTTGGTTTTATTGAGGGGTGTTATATCCTCCCCACCTTGTTTTAGAGCTCGTCCTCGAGATCTACTGGAACAAGTGTGGATATTTCCTTTGCATTTCAGATTCAAGCTCTCATGTGTACTCAGGTCCTCTTTTGGAGTCCCACTTCACTTTGACCAGAACTAATCTCTTGTGCTTGAGATTCTTGACTTTCCTGTCTTCAATCTGTAGAGGTCTTTCTACAAACTTGAGTTGTTCATTTACCTGTATATCCTTAAGAGGTACCATTAGCGATTCATCAACTAAGGATTTCTTGAGATTAGATACATGAAACACATCATGTATTCCTGTCATTTCCTCTGGCAGTTGTAGCTGATAGGCTACAGGTCCTATTTTTCTAATAATCTCAAAAGGTCCAATATACCTGGGACTTAGCTTTCCTCTTTTGATGAATCTTACTACTCCTTTCCAAGGAGAGACGTTCAACAATACTTTTTCTCCTACTTGAAATTCCAATGGCTTGCGTCGATTATCGGCATAGCTCTTCTGTCGATCACGTGCTGCTTTTAGTCGTTCCTTGACTTGAATAATCTTGTCGGTTGTTTCTTGTACTATCTCAGGTCCAGATAGTTGCTTTTCCCTAATTTCTGCCCAACAGACTGGGGTTCGACACTTTCGTCCATAAAGTGCTTCGAATGGTGCAGCATTGATACTTGTGTGATAACTATTATTACAAGAAAATTCTATTAAAGGTAAGTGATCGTCCCAATTACCTCCGAAATCAATTACACAAGCTCTAAGCATGTCCTCCATTGTCTGAATTGTTCTTTCGCTTTGTCCATCCGTTTGAGGATGATAAGCTATGCTCAGTTTTAACTTGGTTCCCATGGCTTTTTGGAAACTTGACCAAAAATGAGAGGTAAATCGACTATCCCTATCAGATACAATTGATAAAGGAATTCCATGTAACGAAACAATTTCATTTACATATAATTTAACTAGCTGTTCCATACTGAAAGTTTCCTTCATTGGTAGGAAGTGAGCTGACTTAGTTAGTCTATCTACAATCACCCAGATTGTATCATTACTCTTCCTTGTTTTTGGGTAATTTAGTAACAAAATCCATTGTTATTAATTCCCATTTCCACACTGGCATTTCTAGTTGTTGTAACAAACCTGAGGGTTTCTGGTGTTCAGCTTTAACTTGTGAACAAGTTAAATATTTAGAAACATAGGCTGCTATGTCCTTTTTCATTCCTATCCACCAGAAATTTTTCCTTAAATCCTGGTACATTTTATCACTTCCTGGATGTATCGTATACTTAGACTTATGGACTTCTTCTAATATATGATGACGTAGGTTTCCTAATTTAGGTATCCACATTCTCATTTTATGGAATCTCCAAATTCCATATGTTCCTTGTTCTAATTCCTTAACCATACCTTTTAGTTTTTCAGCATCATCCTTGATTACTGATTCTTGTGCTTTTCTGATTTTATCATTTAAATCTACTTGTAGATTTAATTTAAGAGAACGTACCCTTTTTGGCTTTTCATGATACTTTCGACTTTAAGCATCTGCCACTACATTTTCCTTTCCTTCATGATACTGGATATCACAAGCATAATCACTAAGCATCTCCATCCAACGTCTTTGTCTCATATTCAATTCCTTCTGCCCGAAAACATACCTTAAACTCTTATGATCAGTGAATATGGTAAACTTACTACCATAAAGATAATGTCTCCAAATCTTAAGGGCAAAAATTATAGCTCCTAACTCTAGATCATGGGTTGAATAATTATCTTCATGATTCTTAAGTTGTCTAGATGCGTAAGCTATAACCTTTTGACGTTGCATTAACACACATGCATAACCTAATTTAGAAGCGTCACAATAGACTACAAAGTCTTCAGTTCCTTTTGGTAACGCTAGTATGGGTGTTTTAGTTAATCTTTGCTTAAGAATTCTAAAAGCTTCTTCTTATTTTGGTCCCCATTCAAACTTAATGGTTTTACAGGTTAACTTAGTTAAAGGAATGGCTATTCTAGAGAAATCTCGAATAAATCTTCTATAATAACCGGCCAATCCTAAGAAACTTCTAACCTTGATTGGTGATTCAGGGGTTTTCCATTTGGTAATCGCCTTGATTTTTGTTGGATCCACATGAATTCCTCCATGATTGACTAAGTGTCCAAGAAATTGTACCTGTTCTAGCCAAAACTCGCACTTTGAAAATTTAGCATAAAGCTTTTCCTTTCTTAATAAACTTAGAAGTGCATGCAAATGCTTTGCATGTTGCTCTTTACTCTTAGAGTAAATTAGAATATAATCTATGAAAACAATTATGAATTTATCCAAATATGGGTTACATATTCGGTTCATCATGTCCATAAATGCAGCTGGGGCATTGGTTAAACCAAATGGCATGACCGTAAATTCATAATGACCATACCTTGTTCTGAAGGCGGTCTTAGGAATGTCCTCTTCCTGTACCTTTAATTGATGATATCCTGACCTTAAATCGATTTTAGAGAAAAATCGAGCTCCTTGTAGTTGGTCGAACAGATCATCGATTCTCGGTAATGGGTACCGATTCTGAATCATGGCTTTGTTCAATTCACGGTAATCAATGCACATACGCATTGATCCGTCCTTCTTTTTAACGAATAATATTGGCGCTCCCCATGGTGATGAGCTTGGTTGTATGTATCCTTTTTCCAACAATTCATCTAATTGTTTCTTCAATTCCTGCATTTCGGTGGGTGCCAAACAGTAAGGTGCTTTAGCAATTGGTGCTGTTCCAGGCAGTAGGTGAATTCTGAATTCAACTTCTCTGTTTGGTGGTAGTCCTGGTAATTCTTCTGGAAATACATCTGAAAACTGAGACACTACTGGAATGTCTTTTAGTTCTTTTCCTTTAGTGTTAGTGATTATAGAAATCAAATACACTATAGAACCTTTTCTTATATAGCTTGTAGTTTTCATCACATAAATGAATTTTGTGGATCTAGATGGTTTATCTCCTTTAATTGTGATCTTTTCACCTTTTGGTGAATTTACTTGGACTTTTGATCACATAGAATACTGGCTTTGTTAGTTATTAACCAATCCATTCCTAAAACAACATCAAATCCTGCCAGATTCATGGGATAAATGTTTGCCATAAACTTTTGATTTAAAATTTCTATTCTTGCTCCCTGCAAGATTTCAGAAATCCTAACAGTTTCTCCATTAGCTGTTTCTACTAGGCATTCTTGTGGTAGTTTAGTTAATGACTGATTTAGAAGTTTGCAAAACAAAGTATTAATGAAACTTTGGTTTGCACCAGAGTCAAATAATACCTTAGCAAAAACATCATTAACTAAAAACGTACCAATTATCACGTCTGGAATCATCTTGGCTTCATCTGCAGTCAGAACAAATGCCCTGGCATTTTTAGCGTTCTTGTTGTTCACAGCTGGAGCTAGTTTTGGATAGTTTGGCCTGATATGACCTTTTTCTCCACAGTTGAAGCATAGTCCATTACTGGATTTCTTCCTGCAATCTTCTTCCTTGTGTCTTGGCATCTTGCAGAAATTGCAAAGAGTGGAGCATTTTCCCGAATGCTTTTTCTTGCAAACCTTGCAAAATGGTGCAGAGGTAGAACCCATATTCCTACGTTTGTAATTCCCAGAACGGAATTCTTGAGTAAGCCTTTGGGTTAGGTTTCTCCTCTGTTCTTCTTCTCTAGTACGGATTAATTCATCTGTCAAGGTGTTTGCTAGTTCTACAGCTTCTTCTATAGTTTGAGGTCTAGCTGCGTTGACTACATGCCTAATTTCTCCAATTAATCCCCATATGTAACGGGAGATTAATACTGGTTCAGGTGATGGAAGGGTTGGTACTATTCTAGCATATTCAAAGAATGTG
Source organism: Helianthus tuberosus (assembly GCA_030545235.1). Lineage (NCBI taxonomy): Eukaryota > Viridiplantae > Streptophyta > Magnoliopsida > Asterales > Asteraceae > Helianthus > Helianthus tuberosus. Next base: position 63,215,292 of record CM060424.1, on the reverse strand, counting down.
GTAGTATAACCCATACTATCTACTCCGGTCATTCTTAAGTTTAGGAACTTATTAGCTATCTGTTCCTTTTCATTAGGAGTGCAGAATTTCCTTTCTACCGTATTTTTAAATTCTTCCCATTCCATGTTGTAAACCCTATCACTTCCTCTTGATTGGAGGATAGTGTTCCACCATTCTAAGGCTGAGTTCTTAAACAGATTAGAAGCAAATGTTATTTTGTCTTCTTCAGGACACTTGCTTATTTTTAAAACAGACTCAGTCTTTTCTATCCAGCGTAGAGCAGCAATGGGTCCTTCATTGCCCGAGAATTCTATTGGTTTGCAGGACCAGAATTCTTTGTAAGAACAACCATTAGGCATGGTTCTTCTTTTTTTGGGAATGGGCACCTGAAGTACGGGTCCATTTTCACGCTGTTTTCCAGTTCAATTGGTCGCTTACTGTTATGTTTACTTTTATTATTCGCTTCTTGAACCGTTTGAATAATAAATGGCATTGCATCTATGATTCCTTGTGCCACTATGTGTTGAACGACACTATTATCCATTTGATTTCCATTGTTATTGATGCTCGGATTCTCATTAACCACGTTAATGTTACTCTGGTTATCGTTATTCAGATTTCCTTGATTTCCTTCGTCGACCATCTGAATTTTAAACATTTACCCCATATTAATATCACAAAATAATATTTAATATAGTCAATCACATGACACACATTTTTTGCTAAAAGCGTCGATCATTGCGACTTTACTTCTATTTCTATATACTAGGCATCTATTACACACCAGTACTGAAATAAAGATTACAATACCAACTGAAATAAAATTACACTAATAGTAGTAGGCATCCATACACACATATTTTATTTTATTATTTTATTATTATTATTACTACTACCGTTTCACCTTCACATTCATGGATATGGATTCATCCAGAAATCCATATTGCGCTCGTCATACTTCCAGACGAGTCGCTCTCCCACCTGTCGCATTCTCTCACTACTTTCTAGAATTTCCTCACCAAATGTCCTAAGTTCTTGTACATTTTCTGCACTCATTGGGGGTGCAGGTTCTAGGACTGGGTTCGGAATCTGGGGTGCGAGTTCTTGATATGGGGGTGTAGGTGCCTGGAATCGGTAGGGATCTTCTAAAATCTCCCTAATGTATTCATCGTGGAAATAGGGATCTAAAGGATCCAAACCTAGGTAGGCTCCTACGTTCTGCATGGGCGTGTCTTCATGTATCGGGTAGCGTTGCACATAATCCCTAACGTCATCCCACCAGGGGTCGTAATTTGTGTCTAAGGTATTTGGTGCTGGTACCCTAGGTATTTCCTCCGGGTTGAAATCATGCATCTCTACTTGGTTTTCAGGGTTTTCTATCTCCATGGGTTGGTTAGGGATTGGCAGTTGTGGTTGGGGTGCTATTATTTGCTCCAGATTAGGGTCAGCTGCAGTGGTTGCTAGGATGTGAATATTGGCTATACCCCTATTTATCATGTCCTGGGCATAGGCATCTGTCTCTCTCTTGGCTGCTGCTAGTGCTCTCTGGTCTTGTAACTTTTTCATACGTTTTCTACGCTCGTGTGCCCCTCGACTGAACCATCCTCTCTTTTTCTGAGGAAATGGCTCTTCTGACTGAGCCTTAAACACAAAGATTCCTTCTTCCGTATCAGCAGAATACCCTGAGAGGGCAGACTGAGAAGAGGAGGTGCCTTCGCTTCTAGGCGAACCAGACAATTGACGGTACGCGTCAGATGGTCCTTGGTCGCTCATACTATAAACTAACAAATAGTCAAATAACACATAACAATAAATACAGTTATACACGTATTTCCGTAATTTATTTCCTAACAGATTGAATTTTGATGTCAGTAGAACACTTCCGTGGCTGAATCAGTGGCTTAGCTCTGATACCACCTTCTGTCGCAACCCCCGATCCCTAATCCCTGGGAACGGGCGGTCGCGAGCCTGTTTCGGTGGTATCGCGTATTGTCTAATTTGGCAGCGGAAATTTTCATCAGGACCGTAGTTAGGAAACATTGATCAGAGTAAAATACCACATTTTCATAACATTAAACAAATGGGTTAACACCCAAGTTCGTAGTACACACGTTTTCATAGGAATAAATCCTATTTTATTAATAAAAACATCTATTTTATTTTAGGTAACTTTATTGCCACTTTTCCAAGCCTTTAGTGCTGTCCGGCTGGCTTCTATTTGGCTTTCACAGTTTGTTACCTGAAACGCGTTTTAAAAACATTTTTCAGTGGGAAATACTGGTGAGTGAATCCCAGTTTAATCAAGTTTAAATAAAATCCCATTGTACAGTATTGAGGGTGATCCCGCAATTATATTTGTTTCCAAGACATCACAATTAACATCCATGGTACTATCGAACCCGACTTGTGGAAATGTTACTCCTTGACCAGGTGGTAATAAATTTTGTATACAAAACCCCAACATACTCATGATAATTGTATTCTTACAAATACTCAATCACTGTTTAATATATAATTAATTAAATGAGGTTTTGTAAAAACAGTTTACAAAAAGCGGATCAACTCACATTGTTGTCTTAGATTTTCCGTAAGAGTTTCCTGGTGATAAATCTAAAATTTACACAAATGCACACGCGTTAGTATAATAACTCATTTTAACATTAGTAATACCCTCCCCGAGACGGCATTCCAACGACTACGTCGGGCAGAACCACGACAGCTGTTACGGAACCCTAGATCAATCGGGTAGCGTATCTAATACGTATCCAGGGGTTATAATACTTACAACGGAGCAGAACTTCGCTATTTAGGGGGGGTATAATACCCGACTATAAAGCCTACTATCAGAAATTGAGATTAAGAAAGAAACTTCGAAACGAATTTGAATGAAATACGAAGGCCTGCTTATATAGTTGCTTAGTCTGGTTCTCTCGCGGCCCGCGTAACACAAGGGCAGGGCATACGTGGCCCGCGTTGACCCCGGGTCAATGCGTAGCTGGGCTGGGTCATCGAGTAGGCTTGCCGTGTGTTGGGCCACGTGGCCACACCGGGGTTCGCCATGTTTTTAAGTTCACACGGCCTGCGTAAGGCTTAAGGGTCCTTTACGCGGCCCGCCTGAACTTAAAAATTCAGTTTTTTAATTATTTTAAATACTATTTAATGTATTTAAGGCCCGTTTTCGCGTATGGGGTGTATTTTGGACATAATGGGATATTTTAAAATATATTATGGTGTTGGAAAATAATCGAGGGTGTCGGTTTTATTGAGGGGTGTTATAGATGGGTTATCACCAGGGTAATTGGGTAATTTCTCTAAAGAAGGGAAATATGTAATTAATTTTATGGTTTGGAGAAATACGTAATAACACAGCTTAGTAGGAGGAAATGTGTAAAAATCCAAAAAAAATCAATCTTGATGATGAATTTAGATGTTGATTGGCATTTATGACTCACAAATCACTTTGGGATATATGATTGTTACTTATAGGAGAAGATAACTTCGTCCGTTGGAGAAATGGGATCTTAAACTTAGCGGATGCAAGCGAGACCCCTGGTCCAGCCAACGGGCCAGCCAATGGTCCGTCTGGCCCGCTTGTATTGGCATGGTCAAGAACTAAGATGCCAAATGTTCTTAACCACCTCAAACGGTATCGAGGTAGATGGGATATTACCAACAAACACTACTGGGTAGTGAGTTTCTTTAAATAAAACTGGTTATTTTAACTTTCAAGAAGCCTGAATGTATCTAATTGTTGTCTCTTGTCGATGGTTTAATGACATTATCTGCATTCACAGGTGTTGTTGCGTTTATTCTTGCAATACTATGGTTTGTATGCTTCGGTTTGGCTATGATTATCCGTCATTGTTGCGGATGGAGAATAGACATTAAAGGAAAAGAATCCCGTGGTTCGTAGAAGATATGCTTGATCATGCTTATCGTTTTCATTTGCGCCTCAGCGTCAGTAGCTCAACCGTAACCTTTTTTTATTTTTATTTTTATTTCATAATCTCTATAATGATAGTTTTAGGATTGGTGTAAAATTTATGTTTGGTGTAAAATTTACAACCGGGGTGTGTAAAAGAAGTTTATAACCGGGGGTGTAAAATTTTCAACTGGGGGTGGGGGCATAAAAAATTACAACCGGGGTGTAAAAAGAGTTTATAACCAGGTTGTAAATTTTTTTACAACCAGGGCGTATAAAAGTTTAAAGTTTTTTAACACGGGCGTAAAAAAAGTTTAAATTTTTTTAACATGGGCGTAACGTAATTTTTTTTACAACAGGGGCGTAAATTTTTTTATGTTTGGTGTAAAATTTACAATTGGGGTGTAAAAAGAGTTTATAACCGGGGGCGTAAAATTTTCAACCGGGGTGTAAAAAGAGTTTATTTCCGGGTTGTAAAATTTTTTTACAACAGGGCGTAAAAAAGTTTAAATTTTTTTAACACGGGAGTAAAAAAAGTTAAAATTTTTTTAACATAGACGTAACGTAATTTTTTTTACAACCGGGGCGTAAAATTTTTTATGTTTGGTGTAAAAAGAGTTTATAATCGGGGGCATAAAATTTTCAACCAGGGGTGGGGGTAAAGAAACAAAATTTACAACCGGGGAGTAAAATTTACAACCGGGGAGTAAAAAGAGTTTGGTGTAAAATTCACAACCGAGGTTTAAAAAGAGTTTATAACCGGGGGCGTAAAGAAAGTTTAAAATTTTTAACACGGGCGTAAAAAAAGTTTAAAATGTTTTAACATGGGCGTAACGTATTTTTTTTACAACCGGGGCGTAAAAATTTTTTCAACCGGGGGTGGGGGCTAAAAAAAATGATTTACAACAGTTTAGATTTTTGTTACATACATGTAAACTAAATTTTGTACACATTTATATTTTGACATTTTTTGATGTGCAGGTTTACATTCCTACACTGGAAATACGAAAAAGTTTTTGATGGAGGCCGGGAGGGGATATACTGGAAATACGAACAACTTTGTATTGTTACACTGGAAATACTAAAAAGTCTGTATCAAATTTTTAAGTTCATTTTAATAAAAAAAAACTCAGTGGGTTATATGCTTTATAAAATCTATTTTATTTGTAAACCTTAATAAAAAATATGCTTTGTTAAAAAATCTAAAAAAAAATTTGATTTGTAAACCTTAATAAAAAAGTAATTAAGACAAAAAGCAAAAGAAGACAATTAAGATAATAAGACAAAAATAGCAATTGACTAAAGTACCCTTATGACAATGAAATATTAATAATCAAATAAGACAAAAAGATTTTAACATGTGTTTTATATCATTTTAGGGGGTGTTTGTTTTTTCTTCAAACATCTTCAAGGGGGCTGATGTCTGCAGGTGCGCAGACGTTACCCTTGAAGACTGTTTGTTTTTTTTAAACAGATCTGAACTCAGCTTTTTTCATCTTAAAAAATAAGCTATGGACCCCCTTCTTAAAACATCTTCACACCTCCCTCTTCTCCTCCCTCAAACATCAGCCCCTCCCACCGCCGCTCCTCCTTCTCTGACCTCCCTCTTCTCCTCCGGCGACCTACCTCCTCCTCCTCCTCCTCCGACGACCTCCCTCTTCTCCTCCGGCGACCTACCTCCTCCGGCGACCTACCTCTTCACCGACCTCCCTCCTCCTCCGGCGACCTACCTCCTTCTCCGGCGACCTCCCTCCTCCTCTGGTGACCAACTCCTTCTCCGACCTCCCTCTTCTCCTCCGTTGGATCGAAGCAGAATGTGAATGTTTCGTCATTGTTTGATGCGCTTTAGACCGGTATTAACTTATAAAAACAAACAGTCTTATATTTTCAGCTTGCAGATCTTCAGACCACATCTTCAGTTGCAGACATAAAAACAGATGAAATCAGCTTGCAGACAATTTATGTCTGCAAAAACAAACAGCACCTTAATCTCAACCATCAAACACAAAAGATTAATGGTGGAAAAGTGGTTCCTACGGTTCTCGCAACTGGGGGTGGTTTTCATTTTAACCCATCCATATATATATATATATATATATATATATATATATATATATGTGTGTGTGTGTGTGTGTGTGTATGTGTGTAACACCTCAGAAATCAGTGTTAAATAATACAATGACAAGTGTCCATACTCTCATTTATGTCTAATAAATTGGACGAGAGGGACTAATTTTGATAACTTTTGAAAGCTAATGTGGAGGGACTAAAGGTGTCAACATACCAAATTATTGCCTCTGAGTGACCCTTTACAGACTGTAAGCCTTAGTGCTTATGGACCGCAAGGATTTTTGTTTTTGTTTTTGAATAGCGGATACGGACCGCAAAGCCTTATGGCTTACGGTCCGTAAGGCTGTGAAACCTGTGTGCGCACAAGGTCCTTACGGACCGCAAGGACTTATTCCTTACGGTCTGTAAGGGACTGCTAGTGGCAGTTTTGTTTGGAGGCCAAGCAAGTCTGACCCTTTGCCACCTTTCACGCACAATGCCACGTTTGCTCAGTAGGAGACACGTCCATGGACACTTGGGGTGATCTTAGATGAACCCTAACACCTATCTTCATCCTATTCCAACCTCTCCAACTATAAATAAGAGCTTAACTCAACCTTCATACTTGCACCATTTCTTCATTTCTCCTCTCTTTACTATATTGGAAGTTCCTGATCATTAAGGGAACATCCTCTAAGTTCTAATCGTTCTCTTAGACTACTTGTAAGTGCTCCATCCTTGGTATTTCAGTTTATAGGCTTTTATTAAGCCAAAAGTCAAGCAAATTGACTTTAGGTTTAGACCATTATGGTCCAGCCATTGTTAAAATCGAACATGGCTATGTGATGGTAATAAGGTAGGTGTTAATCTCTCAAAAGGGCACCTCCTGGAAATCACGTTAAGTTGGTCAAATGACGGGTCAAAGTTAAGTTAAATAAAAAGTCAAACGGCAGATTTTCGTAAAACTTATAAAATGAACTTGTAATTGTTTTAACTCGTGTTTTTAACACTAAATCAGTTGGTAATATATATTAGAACATGTATGAACATGTTCAGCCCGTCATTTCCAGTTTACATGTCGGTTTGCAACCGAAAGTCAAGCAGTTTGACTTCTGCTTTGACTTTAGATGCTGACCCGAATTAGCAACTTTAGCTACTGATTATTAGTTGCATTATGATCATATTATAGTGTAGAATAGCCCTCTGTGGTTATACTATTTGATCATAATCATATTCTGGGTTTTTATAAAGGTTCTTATTATATGCCTATTATTGACCAAAATGCCTTTTTGTGCAAAACATGATTTTAATCAATGATAAACACATGAAATGAATTACCTACTGATATGGTAATACACTTAACATTTGCATAATGAATTTGTTCATAACATAAGTTTTTATACAAGTTCATGAATTATGCCACATTATGACTAAAATGCCTTTATGGTGCATAGTTTTGTTTTAAAACATAATGGTCATGTAACTTGATAACCTACTGATGTTACAACATAATCAAAGTATTTTGGCATATTGAACTTTTTTATAGTTCATCTGATCACCCGATATCGCTTATGCGCGTACGATTAAGCTTATGTAAATAGTTTACGTAAGTTTACCAAAACGGGTCAATTCTTATCATTTTCATTTCAAATTCCAGAATGTACATTGTTTTCCCATATTATACAAGTCTTATTACTTGTGGGGTTTAAAACTATATTCTATCCTATCATCGCTTAATCTAGCGTATCGTACCGTCTTCGTTAATTTACGTTAACCGGTCCAAGTCAATGACTTGAATAAGAACCTTTAACATTCTAATTGGTTATTATACCACTCATTCCAGACTAAGGCATTCCAGTAGATTACAACCAAGCTTAATTAATTGATTACGGATGTGCTTATTATACTATCTTGCATCGTAAGACTTATTTAAGCCAGGTAAATACTCTTAACCTATTTTTCCTATACGGGCTTGGGATACAGTAAATTATTGCCGCTTGGTCGGGTATGGGATCATATGTCGGATTGTGACTAGAAAATCCGCATAACCCATTTTAATATGTTTTGCTTGAGAACTTAAACATTGGGGGTTAATAAGACCATGTCCTGGATATCCTCGGCTCATTTAATTGAAAATGGCCACAGCTTAAGCACGGGGTGTAGGCATACACCCGTCAGATGCTAATGCTAATATAAAATATTTTTCTACCCATTTTAGGGATACCCTTTATGGGTTAAAGTGGCGTTTCGGTTAATCAAGTTATCGGTTTCTATATCGGGCCCCATATGTATTGACAGGCATGTAAAACTGTATACAAGATAATTATTATTGTCCCAAGTTATTTATAAAATTACACGTGCCTTTGTGCACCTAAAACAATTTTGAAATATTTTCAAAATGTGGCGGTTATTTGTATTTACCAACGTAAATTGACGTATCTTCAAAAGACTAAGTGGCAGGTTGCAAGGTTATGAAAAAGGCTGGAATTGCTCTGTAATGCTTAAGAGGAATTTGCAACTCCTTGCATAAGAAGCCTAGTAGTCTGTTATTTCATTTTGTAAATTTACAATCCGCTTGTGGATCTTTTGATACACTATCTGTCTGTATTATATTTTGAACACTCAGACAGTTATGTTTGTAATAGTATTTTAAATCCAAGATTTCCACTGTGCTATCTGTGTATTTGATATCAATCTCGTCACGTATACCCCATCAGGGCCCACCGGGCGTATGATAAATACCGAGGTGTGACAATATATATATATATATATAGGGTAGAGTTCTAGAGTGAACAAATCCTGGCCATTGATTTACACACGTGTATGGCTAGGATTTCATCATCAAATTCTGGCCATTGATTTACACACGTGTATGGACATGATTAGTTTGCTCAGTTTGCAAATACACCAGTGTTTACTCTTGAACCTAATCCTATATATATATATATATAAACATATGTATATTTGGTAAGGATCATTCCAGAACTCTAAATAATTGCAGAACTTACAGAACTCCTAATCAACAACCATTCCACTAATAAATTTTTGTATTTAACATTGTTTAAGGGTATTTTTTATCATTTATTATGATTCTATGTGTGTTAAGAGTAATTTTATCATTTTTATATGTAATTATGTAATTACATATATGTAAATTGGTTCATTTACACATATGTAAACTAGTTCCTTTACGCACATGTAAATTAGTTATTACACATAAATAATTTGGTTTTCATATATGTAATCATAAAAATACATATAATATATCATTAAATAATGTTAAATATAAAAATATATAAATAAAATAATTGTTTATTAGCGGTTCTGAAAGTTCTGTATTATTTAGAGTTCTGAAATAAACTCAACCCTATATATATATATATATACACACACATAGTTATGAAAGGCACTAACCCCACCCTCCCCCCCCCCCCAAAAAAAAAAACCTAACCCCCCAAGCTAAATGCTAAAAAGTAAACCCCCATAAAAACCTCAAAAAATATAAAAAACACATAATTTTTTTAAATATTTTTTATGTAAAAATCGCTACTTTTAGTAGCCAATTTTTTTTAATTTAAAAAAAACATTTTTTAATAACGAAATATAGCGATTTTAAATTAAAAAAAATAAATTGTGTGTGTGTTATTAGGTATTTTTGGTTGTGTTCACATTGGTTCTCGCGGTTCTCACAATAAAGGGTGGCTCCCAAAGGATCCTTCTCCTATATATATATATATATAGAAAAAGTATATCGTACATTACGGTTTAACGTACTTCACGTACGACAACGTGCGTGATTTGTTATATAACATGCGTGATTAATGTTTTCATTATGCGTGATTATTGTGTTTCAACATGCGTGATTTTGGATTTTTGATTTTTGAGTTATAACATGCGTGATTTTAAAATGAACGTGCGTAATTACCTGTCGTACGTTATGTACGTTAAGCCGTAATGTACGTTAACCTTCCTCTCTCTATATATATATAGGCTAGGATCATGTGAGAAACACTAGGCTAATTGAGAAACTTGAGAAGCATTTTGGACCACACATTTTCCCTAAGCTTTTCGTAATATACACATATGTATAGTTTAAAATTGACTATATACATATGTGTATATAACGAAAAACTTAGGGAAAATGTGTAGTCCAGAATGCTTCTCAAGTTTCTCAAATAGGGTGGACTTCTCTTAGGATCCCTACCATATATATATATATATAGGTACGGGATTAGGAGAAAACGCCCTAAAGTGTGAGAACGGATCCTGGCCCAACACGTGGCAAGGGGCGCTAAATGATATGCAGGGGTACTATTGTCATTGTGCACGTTCCCTCCTTATTTTGTGTTATAAATCTGTTTCAAATAAAACTCCAAAGATTTCGTATTAGCAGTTACCTCCTTTCAAAGCTTTCCCAGACCTTTGGCGTCTAACATGGATTCCGTTCGAAAAGTAATATCTGGTCACGTTTTCATATTTTTGCTGCAACAAATCATGCAACACACATACAATAGATATGTCGTTTTGTTCTTTTATGCCTGTTTCATTGTTTTTTTTTTCAAATAAATATTTCACAATGTGTTGTATGTTTTCAATGGCGTTCTTCATGTATCCAATTTTTTCGCGTTTTTATTGGTTTAACAATTAGTAAGAACTGATAATTGGAGTTTTCATTATTAATGTTAATTGTCGTTTGGGATCTAATATATTTATGTCTTATGTTATATGATCATTGGCGTTTTACATCCGATTAGTTTTGAATATTATTGAGTAATATTTGTAAACATCAGTTATTACTAATTGTTAATTTGTAAACATCATTTTTGTTAAGTATGGCTTTTTCATGATCATGTTGTCTTTGTTAATTATTCATATTGTTAATTATTCATCTCATGGCGTTTTGATTATCACGTTTCATTAATATTGTTAATTTTCCAACTAATGATGTTTTTATTATGGCGTTTTCAATTATATGTTTATTATGTCTTGTTTATTATTCAAGTAATGGCGTTTTCATCAATATAATGTTATAAGGAGACAATTTCTATTTTTAATGGCGTTTTTCTGAAATTGTTTCTCAATGTGTTTTCTTAGACGAAGGTGTTTATTCGAATGAAAGGTTTTGCCCCATAACTGGTTTACAATTTATCATTCCTGACGTTAGTGAAGAGATAAAGCCCAAAATGGACATGATATTTACAAGCCTCGATGATTGTTATTTAATGTATGTTACGTTTGCCAAGGCTTGTGGTTTTTCTGTCATGAAATGGACTGAAAAGATAAACGTCAAAGGTTAAAAACATATTAACTATTAAATGTGTAAGAGAGCTGGGGTATATAAGGACAAGAATGTTGATACGTTGGACCCCAATAAAAAAGAACGGATTGTGCGATCCAACTTTTCAAAGGGGACTGATTGTGGTGCACTGCTATGTGTAATTTTTGAGGCTGGATCATGAAAGGTATATAAGTTTGTTGAGGAGCACAACCATGATCTTGTTGAACATCCTGATAAGCATTTTCTTCCAACTGACGACACCTCACTCAGCTCTGGAAGCATGTTATACACATGTCTAAGTTGAATTTGGGCCCGGTTAAGGCGTTTAATGTCATGAAGACTTGTTATGGCAACTTTGAAGACATGGGTGCAAGTAAAGTTGAATTTAAGAACTACAAGAGGCAAATTAACTTGTTTAAAGGGAAATACGATGCTGATATGGTTATGAGACATTTGGATGAAAAAAAGTCCCAGCCTAATTTCTTGTACGATTACTTCACAGACGTAGATAATCGTTTAAAAGGACTTTTTTGGTGTGATGATCAAGCCAAACGTAATTACCACGTGTTTGGTGATGTGATTTCGTTTGACGCCACGTATCGTTCCAACAAGTAATATTTATAATTCTATTTTTTTTGTTCTTTTAACGTTTTCACTGTTTACATGCATTGGCGTTTTTCTCTTTTTTACATGCGTTGGTGTTTTGTTATCGTTTCACTTTCTGAATGGTGTTTTCATATGCAGATACGCTTTGGTGTTTCTACCGTTCACTGGTATAGACAATCACCACTACAATGTTACATTTGGTGCTGCATTATTGGCGCCAGAAACTGCTGATACGTATATATGGTTGTTGAGAGTTTTTCTAAAATTTGTTGGTTCTCAACCAAAAGTTGTTGTCACTGACCAAGATTGTAACACCTCGTAAGATCATGGCCAATAATGTATCGACACGGGTGTCCCTAATCCTAATTTTGTCATACATTGACTACGAGGGACTATTATCGCCAAACAGTTAAAACTTTGAATATGTGAGGACTGAAAGTGTCAACATGCTTAAACTAAGCCTCTGAGTGACATTATACGATATTCATGTTCTCATATTAAGCCACTTGTTGGATAATCAAAACCGTTTGCGATAAACTCAAAAGTTTCAGCAACGGTGGGTTAAAAGTGTCAACATGTTAAATCTTACCTCTGAGTGACCTTTTATCTAATTTGGAACGTTATGATGTTTGATCACACTCTTGGGAATACCTAATATTGGTCGTTTAGGGCTTTGATGCCATTAAACGATAATACGCATAAGTTTGTGCGTTAAAAGGGTTAAAAGTGTCAACGTGTTAATTCTTACCTCTGAATGTCCTTTTAACGAACCCGGAGCATCGTGATGTTCCATAATACTCACAGGAATGCCTGATATGAGCTATGTACAGCTTTATGTCGTTAAACGATATTACGCACATCTTGGTGCGTTAAAAGGACTAAAAACGTCAACGTGTAAATCTACACCTTTGGGTGACCTTTTAAATGAACCGGGAACTCCGTAATGCTCGGTCGTACTCCCGGGTGTGCCTAAGATTGGCCACTAACGGCTTTCATACCTTAGAATAACATTATATATGAGAATAGAAAATAATGTGCCTTATTTTTAAAAGTTCAAAAGTGAACTAAAGGAATGAAGGACCATTTCTGCCAATCAGCTAAAGCTGATTTCTGGACCCAGGTAGCGGGCCGCGACCCATTTGGGCCGGTCTCTCGCAGACTGCCAGGCAGCCCAGCTACAGCAAACATATTTTTTTTATTTTTGTTTTACTTGGCCATCACACAAACCATTTTATCCAATCCATGGGCTTGTTAGCTGATTTTAAACATGGTATTACACATGTAATGATCTTATGATAGCCCTAAACACTTGGCACAATCCTAGCAATTTTTGAAAACTATATAAAGGCCTTAGAAATCATTAGTTCACTTGCACCATTCTTTCTCTCCTTCTCTTATGGGAGCTCCTGAGCATTAGGAGCATACCATTGAGGTCTCTTCAGTCCCTAGGACACTTGTAAGTGTTCCTTTGGTGGCTAGTTATTTTATTTGGCTCTTAAAGCCAAAAAGTCAAGCGTTTACGATAAAATGCTTTGACTTTTAGTTAGACCTTAAACGGTCAAGCCATTGTTCGCAACAAACATGGCTACGTGATCGTAATTAGGTAGGTGTTAATCCCTCAAAAGGGAACCTCCTAAGAATCACGTTTGCTTGGTCAATTGACGAGTCAACGTAATATTAACTTAAAAAGTCAACGGGTCAGTTTTTAAAATAACTGCGATATGAGTTTAGAAGTGTTCTAAAATATGTTTTATTACTTAAACAACTTGGTAATAACTATTAGAACATGTGTAAACATGTTCGGCTCGTCAATTCCAGTTTTAGGGTCGGTTCCCAACCGAAAGTCACGTAGTTTGACTTCTACGTTGACTTTTGGTTATAAACCGAATTAGACTTGTATGCTAATGATTTTAGATTCCGTTATGATCATAATATAATGTAGTATAACCCCATAAGGTTATATTACATGATCAGACTAGGAATCTGAGTATATGCGCATGTTCCGTTATTATGCCGTAATTTGACTATAATGCCCTTTTGTTTCAAAATAAGGTTTTAAAAGTAAATGAGCATGCAAATGAGTTATGTGCTGATAAGTAAACATGTTTAGAATATTTTGATGTGTATAACCTGGTCACAAACTGAGTTTATGCGTATAAGCGTAAATTATGCTTTTAAAAGTACTAAAATGCCCTTTTAAGTCTAAAATGAGTTTTAAACACAATTTTAGCATAAAACTCATTACCTACTGATATGATATGATATGATAAGTAGGATTATTCGCGATGCTAATTCATGTTGTAAACTGAGTTTAACTTCAGTTTCGTATGTAATGCCTGTTTTAGTAAATAATTACCTAAGTAATTAAGTGATCAAATTAGTTAAGTGAGGTAGTGTGCTAGATATATTTGTGAAAAATATGCTGATTAGATTGTTAATATAAACAGTTTTCAGGATATAGCTCAGGATATCGAGCTATATTAACAATCAAACAATGACCTGAAAGTAAAGAGTGACACGAGATGTACGAGGAAAGCCCTTAATCAATCTAGATTGCCGGCATAAAACCTCGGGAGCTGACAATCACAGCTGCCTAGTTCTTCTTATTGCTTCAAACTTCAGGATACAGTGCAGGATATGATGCGGATCAACTAAGTGTTACAATGTAATTCGAATACAAGTGTAAGTGTTTGTGAGTGTTTGCAGCTAGTAGAGAGTAAGAGTGTGCGGAGAATTGGGTGTGTTCTATCTGATCCGATCAATCGTATTTATAGTAAAACGAAACTAACAAACTAGCCTATAAATCTGGGATATAGCGAATATTCCCTTTATGAACGTTGTTGTCCACATCTTCCGGCTTCAACGTTCTAATTTCAACAGATTAGCCCGAGTCTTTGGGAGAACAAGTCCATCCGAACGTTACATGCCTGCCTCATTAATCTGCACGTGAGCTTAATTAGTTATTATCAGGATACTGCATCAGGATATTACCAATATCCTGATCCGGTATCCTGATCATAATAAAAGAAATAGAGTCAGAATATTATTCAGGATATATGTTCAGAAAACCACCCATAACAATTGTCCCCAAAATATATCTGTTGGTATTCCTATTCCAACGGATATATTTTAAAATCTTATCTCCAGAATCGAGGTGATTAAGTTGAAGTGACGGTTGAAATGACAAGCTGCAACTCCCAACGCGTTTTGTACTCAATGACTATCCATTTAGCCTCTATATCTCCTCTCTTTCTTATTGATAACCCTTCATCCCTTCCGGAAATCAGGTATTTTCTCTCTTGTTTTCTTTCAAAATTCTTGCTGCTTATCTTTCTTTTATGGCTTCCAGAACTCGTTCACACTCCGGCGATTCACCTTTGTCGTTCGTCAACCAGAACTTAATTAGTCATCCCAGGAAAGAGGTGTGCTCCTTTAATAACGCCAACATTGCTGCATTACGGAACTCCGGTGCTTTTCCTGATAAAGCATTCAACCGTCCTTTTGATCGATCCATCCGATCAGATGTTTCATCTGATGAATGGATCTGCTTCTTAGCATATCCATTTTCTCTTGGCCTTCGATATCCCTTCCCAGAATTTATCATGGAATTTTTTCGAACCACCGATTTCTGTTTCGCCCAAACAATGCCCATGGTCTGGAGGGTACTCCTTACTCTCAACCAGATCAAGACCTTTCATGTCCCTGACCTTTGTGTTGAAGACCTTCCGATTGCTTACTGTTTTGGTCAGAAAATCTGATGAGGATATTGCAACCAAACTCTTTGTTTAGTGGAATGATGCTTTAAATATGTAACAGCGATGAGGATCACTTCAATGTAAAATGCACAAACAACACAAGGATTTATACGGGGAAAAAGCCCTTGATCAAGAGTTGATCTCCGGCACAAAAAACCCCGGGTGATGGAAACTACCGATCACCAAGCTAAAATAAATGGTTAAATGTTTACAACTTCGGATAGTAACGAGCTAGGTACAAGGATCACTACGGTGAAATGTGCAAAAAGTGTATGAAATTGCTAAGTGATTGAATGAGAGCTTGTATGAGCGTTTGTACGAGTGTGTGTAACTGAAAAATGGCTAAGTGTGTTCTAATAGCTCGTTACCCCATTTTAAAAATAGAAAAAACCACCTAAACTAACTATCCGACTTTCGTGCCAAGCTTCCACGTTCTCCATAACGTCTACTTTCGGTCAGGCACGTGCAGAATAGTTCAGGAATATTCTCCAGGAATGTCGCTTAGACTTGGTTAAGCTCAATACACCTGCGAGATGCTACAAAACATAAGTAAACAATCGTCAGTATGAGGATCCTTAAAGTGATCCATGATCCTGATCCTGAAGCTCTTCTGAGGATCACCACCTGTCACAGAAGTAAGGATCACTAGTTAGGATAACGAATAAGGATCACTAATTGTTAGAAAATCCTCCCCTAACAATTGCCCCCAAAATATAAGGAGTGAAATTGTAAAATTGGCGAGTTATATTTTCTTGATCTTATCCGTAACAAACTAACGGATATATAGCCGTTAAAATAGAACTAGCCGTTGCGATGATGATGTCACGGAAGTGACAATCCTGCAGAATCATAATTATAAATAGAGATATAGATAGGATCATCATGCATTCAAATTCGAAAGAGACTCCCTTTAAATTCTCAGTCGACGAGCTACCAGGTAATTCTTTCTCCTCTTTCTCCCTTCTTACTCTGTTTCTCTACCTTTATCTTCATCGGTACGAAAATGTTGCTTCGAAGTTCACCGGGCAAGGATCACCCAAAGAACAGTCCTCCGAAAAGCCAGGGGATCATTGAAGATTCCATCAAAGAACGCTGCTGCTTCAATGATGCTCAGATAGATAGGATTCGCTATTGTTTTCCGGCGAACACCGAATTCAGGCCTTTTGACCCCAATGCCTTGAGCGATCATATCTCCGATAAGTGGGTTGCTTTCCCCGTCACTCCTTTCACCATAGGCTATACATATCCTTTTCCAGCCTTCACCCAATCTTTCTTTTCCCTAACCGGCATCTCTTATATCCAAGCCATGCCGATGATTTGGAGGGTTTTGCACACCCTTGAAAGGATCATCGATCAAGAGGGAATTGATCTAGGAATGGCAGAGCTGGGAGAACTGTATGATCTTACCACCTTTGGCTCTTACCGTTATTTGTTCAAACGTAAACCTGGTGAAGAACACCCGATCTTCAAAGCCACCAAGAATGATGCTAATTGGAAACGGCGCTTCTTTTTTATCAAGAGAGATTCCATCCAGGATGGAAAGGATCTTCCTAAAAAATGGGCTACCCATGGTAGGATGGAGGATCCTGAGAAGGATCACCAGGAACTTCCTTTTGATGTAAAGATAACTGATATTTTTGCTTTCTTCTTATGCAACTATCACCGTTTCACACCTCAGACTGTCCCCTGCTGCTAAGGAGAGGCTCATTGCTTTTAAGAGACTTGATCCTGAGACAAGAACTTTCAAGACAACAACCCAAGATTCACAGGAGGTATCCTCAGGCTCTGTCACAATGTCAAGTAAGTATCCTTGTTTAAAATTTAAATATATAGTGAAATATGAACTAGGAAAAGATACTTATCTTGCTTTAATTGTGTAGGTGCTGGAAAATCTGCCAAGCCTGTATCCCAATTCAACACTGCTGACCTTGATGTCGTACGACCCAGAAGAAAAAGGTCCACCAGCAGTCCCAGCATTTCCATTCCAAAGGCACCCACTAAAGGAAAAGGTGTCAAGAAGAGGAAAACTTCTGATGCTGAGGATCTTCAGGGTCTACCACTGATCCGCCACCAGTTCCTTGAGTACTTCAATGATGTAAGGATCCTTTATTCTGCCTATGTATCCTACTCGTATGAGGATCACTTGGTCTTGAATTGCTTTTATCCTTTTCTTTTGCAGAAATTTGCTGAGATTGAGGACTATGTGGGCCACGTTGAGGATCAAGACAAAAAGATTGCCGACCTCCAACAAGTTGCTGTGCTCAAGGATCTTGCACTTGCTGATGCTCGTTAGGAACTCCTGGATGAGAAGACCAAGACAGCCAAACTTCTGATCCACCTTGACTATGAAAAGCATGAACTTATGGAAAATGCTAAGGTCTCTGCCGCCATTACGATGTACCAGACAAAATTGAAGATGGCCCAGGAAGCTCAAGATCCTAGCTTTGATAAAAACAGCTGGGATATTGAGGGTTGGAAGGAAAGGTTGGCTGAGCTTGAGGATGAGGAAGAGGAGGCTACTGAAGTCTTGGCGATTGAAGCAAGTGGCAGTGGGAAGGATCAGGTGAAGGATACCGCAGCTGGAGGAGAAGAGGATGCAGCAAAGGTGTAGGCTGCACAATTGGGCAATGATGGATATATGTGCCAAGGCCGGAGCCCAATTTTTTAGTTTGATGGTTGTGATGTTTAAAACAATTTCATGGTTTGTACTTCGAACAATAGGTTTTAGGATTAAGGATCATGTATGATCCTTTGGACAATAGGCAGGATTGCAATTGGTGGAGGGATCCTCTGTTTGGGGGGATGAAGCCATTGTGATCCTGCCGCCTTTATATTCCTGCACTACTTTTGAACTCGTTATCATGGACACCCTTTACCTACCCCAGCGGACGGGCCACGTTTTGCTGGTAGAAGCTCGGGTAGGTAATTTTGACAACCTTTAAAGGGTTAGCCTTATGTTAATAAATAAAAACTTAACCTTTTGTCGCTTATTTTGTGTTGCTATCCTTTTTAGTGTGTTACTTTCCAACTGTTGTAATATTCATTCTGTTTATACTTATCAAGCCTTGAAAAATTAGAAAAGATATCCAAAAAATTTAGGAAATGAACAAGGATCACATATCCCATAACCGATAGGTTTTAAAAAGTGATATGATTTAAGAAATACAAGTTCAGTTGTCAAGTATAAGGGTTATTTAGAAGAATAAAATAAAAAGAGTTAAGGATCATACCTGAGGATCCACGTTAGAATCCTAACCCTAATAAGGATAACTATAAGATAAACCTTAGAGTGAAATAAGGATCAAGGATCCCTAACTGCCTATCTTCAAGGACCTGAAATAGAGCATAACTTGGGACTAAGCCAATATAAGAAAAGAGTTAGCAACTGGGGACAAGCCCAAGGATAACTGGGGACAAGCCCAAGGATAACTGGGGACAAGCCCAAGGATAACTGGGGACAAGCCCAAGGATAACTGGGGACAAGCCCAAGGATAACTGGGGACAAGCCCAAGGATCGTGTGTAAACTGGAGTATGGCCCTAACTGGCGACTATCCAAACTTAGTGACATGAAGATGCCAAAACCTTAGCTAACGTGGAAACGTTAGAAACCTTAGCTAACGTGAAAACGTTAGAAACCTTATGAACGGATGTATGGTACGTCTACCATTATACGTAGGATCCTAAGCATAGCCAGAACAATGGAATTATCAGCCCCTAGAACGAGTACTGGTCCCAAAGCCTTGAACTATACCAGGATCATCATGCGCTACAGGAGGAATCTGGGGACAAGCCCAAATAACTGGGGTTACACCCAAAAGACGGATTGCTTCTGTGGATAACCAACGTTGTGCTAAAGATACCTGAACTTTCAAAACTTGAACTCACGTGAGAGATGGATAAAGGATACATGATCCTTATCCTTATAAGAGAAAATAATAAAAATGAAATAGCTTAAGTTTAGGATATTACCTAAGTAAGGATCACCGATCCTCTGAGGATCCTTTAAGGATATCCCTATCGTGAGGATCACCTATGCCATAAGGATCCTGCTTACATGAAATATTTCTTCAAGTGGACAACATTCCAAGCTCTTGGTAGCAATTCACCTTCCATGGTTAGCAATCTATATGCCCCCTTTCCTACTTCCGCTTCAATCAAATAAGGGCCTTCCCATTTTGGAGCCAATTTTCCATCAGCAGGATTGGTGGTATTCTGAAATGCTTTCCTTAACACCATATCTCCAACTTGAAACCTCCTGATCCTGACGTTTTTGTTGTAAGCACCAGCCATTCTTTGTTGATAACTGGCCATCCTTATCCTAGCCATATCCCTGATTTCTTCAATAGTATCCAGGTCTTGAGCCAAGTTTTCATCATTTTCCTCAGGATCACGGGTACTCGTTCTAGCAGTAGGAACCACCATTTCTGTTGGGATCACTGATTCTGCCCCAAACACCAAAGAGAATGGTGTTTGACCAGTAGCATTCTTAGGGGTTGTCCTGTCAGCCCAGAGCACATAGGGTAGTTCTTCTGCCCATTTGCCTTTCTTGGATCCAAGCTTTTTCTTCAAATTGTTGATGATGATCTTATTGGATGATTCTGCCTGGCCATTAGCTTGTGGGTGGACTGGTGTTGAAGTTATCATCTTAATCCCCCAGCTGTCACAAAAGTTAGTGGTTCTGCCCCCAATAAATTGGGAACCATTATCACATATAATCTCAGAAGGAATTCCAAATCTAGTTATAATATTTCTTTTAATGAAGGATATAACTTCCTTTTCTCTGACTTGGGCAAAAGCTTCAGCTTCTATCTACTTGGAAAAGTAATCAGTCATAGCTAACATGAATACTTTCCCACCAGGTGCCTTAGGGAGCTTTCCAACTATATCCATACCCCATCTCATAAATGGCCAAGAGGAGGATATAGGATGCAATAATTCAGCTGGTTGATGAAGGATATTGCTGTGTCTCTGGCAAGGATCACATCTTCTGGCAAACTCCATAGCATCTTTCTTCATGGTTGGCCAGTAGTATCCTGTCCTCAGGATCCTTGAAAATAAAGCCCTGCCCCCAGTGTGGTTTCCACAATCTCCTTCATGGAAGTCTTTTAAAACTTCTTGAATTTCAGGATCCTCAATGTATCTCAAGTATGGTCCTGCAAGAGATCGTTTATACAACATATTATTCATAATTGTGAATTGAGATACCTTAGATTTGAAAGCCCTAGGGTTTTCTCCTGTAGGAATCTCTCCATGTTGTAAGTATCTCATAGTTGGTGAAATCCATGATCCTGATTCTGAGTAGGATTGAGTATCCTCACCGGGGATAACTGCAGAATCATTTCCTATCTCCATAGTCTGGTGATCCTCGATAGCCGGGGTCAGGATATGGATAATAGGAATCCTAATATCCTCTGGAATCTTCAAAGATGATCCTAAGTTAGCCAATGCATCAGCTTCTGTATTTTCTTCCCTTGGTACCTGTGACAAACTAAAGGAAACAAAAGAGAGTGCCAAACTTTTGACTATCTCCAAATATTTGGTTAGCTTTTCACCTTTAACAGCATAGGATCCATTAAAGTGATTTGTAATTAACAAAGAATCTACATGTACCTCAAGATACCTGATTCCCATATGCTTAGCGATTTGCAAACCAGCAATTAGGGCTTCATATTCAGCCTCATTGTTAGTGGTTTGGAACTCACAAGCTATAGAATGGGGTATTATGTCCCCCTGTGGCGATTTTAGTAGTATTCCAAGCCCTGTGCCTTTGACATTTGAGGATCCATCAGTATGAAGTATCCAAGGATCCTTGGTCTCTTCTAGCTGCTGGACTTCTAACTCAGCTTCTTCTTGCAAATCACTACTGAAATCAGCCACAAAGTCAGCTAATGCTTGGGATTTGATGGCTGTCCTAGGCTCATATCTTATATCATATGCACTCAGCTTCACTGCCCACTTAGCCATCCTTCCTGACATCTCTGGTTTCCTGAGGACATTCTTAATTGGGAAATTAGTTTTAACAATGATAATATGAGTTTCAAAATAATGTCTTAACTTTGTAGATGCCATAATTAATGCAAGAATAAGTTTTTCAAGGTGTGAATACCTGGATTCGGCATCAAGTAAACTTTTACTTACATAATAGACAGGATGTTGTGTACCTTCATGATCCTTAACAAGGACCGCACTTACTGCTTTTGAGGATACTGCAAGATACATTTTCATCAAGGATGGGGCTGAGGATAAGTAATCTTTGAGGGCTCTCAAAGCATTTTCATGCTTCTCAGTCCACTCAAATTTCTTGTTCTTCCTTAGGATATCATAGAATTCTTTGCACTTCTCCGAGGATTTGGATATAAATCTGTTCAAAGCTGCTATCCTGCCTGTTAGCCTTTGAACATCCTTAGCATTGGCCGGAGATTTGATGTTCACTATTGCTTTAATTTGTTCCGGGCTAGCTTCAATGCCTCTCTTAGTCACCATGTATCCTAAGAATTTACTTGCTTTAACACAGAAATGACATTTTGAAGGATTAAGCTTCATATTATATTTGTCAAGGATATCAAATGCTTCCTCCAAATCCTTTAGGTGATCCTCAGCTCTTATGGATTTTACCACCATATCATCTATATAAACCTCCATAGTTTGTCCGATCTTATCCTTGAACATCATATTCACCAGCCTTTGGTACGTTGCACCTGCATTTCTCAATCCGAACGGCATAGCAATATAGCAATATATACCAGTTGGAGTCATGAAGGCTGTATCTTCTTGGTCGGATGGTTCCATTTGGATTTGTTGAAATCCAGATGAAGCATCCATAAAAGTTAACAGTTCATGACCCGCAGTTGCATCCACCATGGAGTCAATGTGGGGTAAAGGGAAAGGATCCTTGGGACATGCCTTATTTAAGTCTGTAAAATCGACACATACCCTCCACTTTCCGTTTTTCTTTTGAACAACAACCACATTGGCCAGCCATTTTGGATACTTGACCTCTCTAATCATACCTGCCCGGAGCAATTTCTCTACCTCTTCCTGGATAATGGCATTCCTTTCTGGTGCAAACTTCCTTCTCCTTTGATGGATTGGTTTGAAGGATCTGTCGATGCCGAGCTTGTGAGTGATAACATCCTTAGATATGCCAGTCATATCTTCGTGTTTCCATGCAAAGGTAGTCTTTCTCCTTTTGAGGAAGGATATGAGGTCTTCTTTCATTTCGCCAAGGATCCCTGATCCGATATAGATTTTGGATTCAGGATCATCAGGATCCATGAGGATTTCTACCACATCCTGCTCTCTGGCCTCCAAGACATTCCTTGGAGGATACTTTGATTGCTATTGTTCCCTTGACTTCGAGGCTGGTTTCATTGATGAAGTGTAGCAATTCTTAGCCTCCTGCTGATCACTATCAATCTTTACTATTCCCCAAGGACTAGGAAGCTTCACACATTGATGGTAAGTAGACGGGACTGCTCTCATATCGTGTATCCAGGGCCTGCCAAGGATAACATTACAACAAGATAAACAGTCAATAACACAAAATTTTTGATAAGAGTGTAAGCCTTCAATATATATTGAGAGTTTAATGTCCCCCAGGGTGTTCTTAGTTTCGCCACTAAATCCCACGAGCACGGAGGATCTTGGTATGATCTCTGATTCAGGGATACCCATCTTCTTTAGAACATCGAGCTGGATAATGTTCACTGAACTTCCTCCGTCTATCAGGATCCTGCGGACAAAATGGTTAGATATGAAAAGAGTAATAACTAAACCATCGTGATGAGGATCCTGGATATCAACACGATCCTCTTCATCAAAGGTTATGACTTTTCCTTCGGAGACACTTGATGTTCGGACTGGTCTTTCTCCATTATCCATCTTAGCTTCCTTCGCGTGCCTTTTAGTTGCTGAGAAGGATGTGCCACAAATGTCGGATCCTCCAGAAATAAAGTTTATCACTTGTGCATCTGCTGGAGGAGCTGGAGCCTTCTCAGGGATCCTTTCAGGATCCTGAGTCCTTGACTTTTTTCTTCCTAACAGCTCTTTCAGATGCCCTTTGCTCAACAAGTATCCAATTTCCTTTCTTAATGCAATGCATTCTTCTGTAAGGTGCCCAAAATCTTCATGATATGCACACCACTTTGATTTATCCTTAGTTGCAGCCGGCCTATCATTCTTTCTCGGCCATCTAGCTTTATCACCTAGGTTCTGCATAGCAAGGATTAACTCATTGTTATCAACACTAAAGCAATATTCATAAAGTGGAGGATAATCTTCGTCATCCTCTTCTTGATCAATAGAGTGCACGTTCTGGTTATCAGATCTATTGTAGGATCTGAACTTGTTGTTCCTGAATGAGGATCCTTGCTTATCCTGCTTTGAGGATCCTGTCATCCTCTCCTAGATCCTCTTGTCATCCTCTAGCCGTATGTACCTAAGTGCTCGGGTTCTTACCTCATCTAAGTTCCTGCATGGTGTCATAACAAGATCATCATAAAATAACGAATCCCTAAGTAATCCCATTTTGAAGGCCTCAACAGCCGTGGCTATATCTAAGTTAGGAATGTCTAAGGATTCTTTACTGAATTTGGTAATGTAATCCCTTAATGATTCATTATGACCCTGGGTTATCCTATATAAATCACTAGTTAATCGTTCAAATTTTCTACTACAAGAAAACTGATTATTAAACAAGTTAACTAGGTTAGCAAATGAGGTAATAGAATAGGGAGGAAGACTTAGCAGCCATTTGAGAGCTGATCCAGTAAGAGTGGATCCGAATCCTTTGCACAGGCATGCTTCCTTTAACCTTTCTGGGATTGGATTGATCTCCATCCTCTCCCGGTATTGTGCTATGTGTTCTTCAGGATCTGTTGAGCCATCATACAGCTTCATCGTAGGCACGTGGAACCTCTTAGGTATCTCAGCATCACAGATTGGTGGTGCAAAACGAGATATCTTATGGCTCCCATCTGCAATCTCTGGGATAGGTTTGACTACTCCCGGGACACTTGATATCATATCCTTTAGCTTTTGCAATTCTCTGGCCATGGCATGATTGATACCTGGATCCTGCATGAGACCTTGGTTAGTAGTATAAGAATTGTTAACAGTGTTACCTCCCATTGGATTCAAGTTAGGGAGAATGGATGTTAATCCATATTGTTGGGGCTCTGGAATGATCGAGGGACCAGTAGAGGCATTGGTCTGCATTGGAATAAAATCTCCCTGATGGACATCCGAACTTCCTGTTTGCAAACTCCTCGAGGATCCTGGCATCTGGAAGGATCCCTGAAACTGGGACGATCCTGGAACGAAAAAGGATCCTCGAACCTGGGATGATCCTGGAATGAAGGAGGATCCTTGAACCTGGGATGATCCTGGAATGAAGGAGGATCCTTGAACCTGGGATGATCCTGGAACGAAGGAGGATCCTTGAACCTGGGATGATCCTGGAATGAAGGAGGATCCTTGAACCTGGGATGATCCTGGAACGAAGGAGGATCCTTGAAACTGCTGCACTCCTGAACTTGTGAGGGATCCCATATGCTGAGGATAGGATCCTGCTGGCTGGAAAAGTGAACCTGATGCTTGGGTCATGGTTGTTGTTCCGTAGTGCACTCCTTTTGGTCCTCCCACATATTGAATGTCTGGAACCACTGATGGCTGAGAAGTAATCACCGGAGTATCAAAATTCAAAGATCTGGGCATCAGTGGGGAGTGATTCTCTGCCGTTTTCTTCTGTTTCTTAATTTCGTC
The DNA here is from genome assembly GCA_030545235.1 of Helianthus tuberosus. Lineage (NCBI taxonomy): Eukaryota > Viridiplantae > Streptophyta > Magnoliopsida > Asterales > Asteraceae > Helianthus > Helianthus tuberosus. The sequence continues at coordinate 63,189,919 of CM060424.1, read as the reverse complement.
AATCTCCCGGAGGATCCTTTCGTTGGTTTTATCCTGTTCTTGTGCATGATTCCTCATCTGCAAAATCAAAGCATAGAGATCATTAGTAGTAGGATTAGTTGAAACAGAGGAAGTAGGTGGTTTTGAGAAAATGGGAGTCGGTTTCTTCGCAGCATTCTCAGTATTCTTCTGGGATCCAGAAGGTGGTGGAGGCAAAGGAGGAACGCCTTGTGAAGAAGTGAATGAGGGCATCAAGTTTGAAGCATTCTTCGATGAGGAAGCCATCTGCTTGGTTGTAGTGAACCGAATTAAGCACAGAAATGCGTATTTTCTTAAGGACAAAGCACCAATTGCCCCACGGTGGGCGCCAAACTGTTTTGGTCAGAAAATCTGATGAGGATATTGCAACCAAACTCTTTGTTTAGGGGAATGATGCTTTAAATATGTAACAGCGATGAGGATCACTTCAATGTAAAATGCACAAACAACACAAGGATTTATACGGGGAAAAAGCCCTTGATCAAGAGTTGATCTCCGGCACAAAAAACCCCGGGTGATGGAAACTACCGATCACCAAGCTAAAATAAATGGTTAAATGTTTACAACTTCGGATAGTAACGAGCTAGGTACAAGGATCACTACGGTGAAATGTGCAAAAAGTGTATGAAATTGCTAAGTGATTGAATGAGAGCTTGTATGAGCGTTTGTACGAGTGTGTGTAACTGAAAAATGGCTAAGTGTGTTCTAATAGCTCGTTACCCCATTTTAAAAATAGAAAAAAACCACCTAAACTAACTATCCGACTTTCGTGCCAAGCTTCCACGTTCTCCTTAACGTCTACTTTCGGTCAGGCACGTGCAGAATAGTTCAGGAATATTCTCCAGGAATGTCGCTTAGACTTGGTCAAGCTCAATACACCTGCGAGATGCTACAAAACATAAGTAAACAATCGTCAGTATGAGGATCCGTAAAGTGATCCATGATCCTGATCCTGAAGCTCTTCTGAGGATCACCACCTGTCACAGAAGTAAGGATCACTAGTTAGGATAACGAATAAGGATCACTAATTGTTAGAAAATCCTCCCCTAACACTTACCATCTCCGATCACACGGCAACAGCCGTTTCTTGCTTTTTTTCAACTTCCAGCAACCCCCTTATCCTCAAGGCCAGCAAAAATGAGGATGGGTGGTAACGTAAATTTTTCTTTGTTAAACGGGACTCCATTGATGAAGGCAATAGCCTTCCGGTGAAATGGTTGACCTCCGGTAGGGTTTAGGGTTTAGAATATCCCCAAAAGTATTATAGATGATGTATCCTGCACTAGCATCCTTATGGTTTTATGCAGCAAACTTCAAGGAATTGGTTCCGCCTACAGAAAAATCCCAAGAAAGAATTGAAAGAATCTATCAATTGTCGGATAGTGTCAGATCTTTTTCATCGCATCTTCCAAGCTCAAGCCAATACTCTTCATCTGAAATGTCTGGTAAGGATCAAAACTTTCCATATATATATATATATATATATATATATTTAGTAAAATAAAATACGAGCAGGGGTTTAGATTTTCCCTGTTATGCAGCACCAAACAAGATTCCTGAGACATTCGAACTCGAAGAGTTGGACAGCTATTCTGGCCCTGCCCAGATGAAGAAGGAGCCCAACAAAGCTTCTGCTGCTTCTAAATCAGTGACCAGTTCCAAGGCAACAGCCATACCCAAGCCTTCTCCTATCACGAAACCAAGTGCCTCGAGCTCCCGCAAAAGGAAGGAGCCAGACTCCCCAGTCGCCTCTGACGTCTTCCCATATGAGAATCATGGATTCACAAAATCCAGCAAGTTCATGATCGACTTTCTCAACCAGGTACATATCCTTAACCTATATCCTGCACCATATGCTGGTTATATATGTTAATACCTGTTTGTTTGGTTTGTAGGGCCTTGAACGGTTAGTGCATTTGTATGAAGACTCATGTGGACTGGTTAAGATGTTAGAGATCAAATTGAGGAAGGCAGAGACGGATATCGCAGATCAAGCAACCATCACCGCCGCCAAGTCTCAACATTACGAAGACAAGTATAAGGCGATGACCCAGGAGCATTAGGCCACCATCAAGAAGATCACCCAAGAGGCCCATGCCAAATACGATGCAGCTCAGGTTCAGCACGAACAGGACTTTGCTTCTTATCGGGAAAGCCTTAAGGGCTCCGTTGCTATCTCCCTCCTGTAAGCTAGATTGAAGATGGCTTATGAGATCAAAGCCATGGGCCTTGAATGCCCTTTATGTAACGTTGAAGCTTGGGAGGCAAAGTTGAGGGATCTCGGCGACAATCCCGTGGAACAACCTGTGAAGCCTGCTATCAAGGAACCTGTCAACGTGGCTGAGAAGGTGGTCAATACTGATGCGGATGCTGGGGATGATGCAGGTGGTGATGCTGGTGAAGTGATGGTCGAAGAGGGTGCTGCCCCTTGAAAGCAGCGAAGTTGGCAATGATGGATGTTGTTGCCGAAGCCGGAGCCCACTTTTTAAATTTGTTGGTTGTGGTTGTTGAACAATTTCCTTTTCATGTCCTTTAAACAATTTACTTTCCTGTATTAAGACAATATGATGGCCAAAGGTGGATGCATCCTGAGTTTCAGGATGAAGCCCTTGGTCATCAATTAGTATGCTTTATTTTGAACACTTTAACAATTGAAGGGGGTTATCTTGGGTTTCAAGACGAAGCCTGTTTTGGTCAAAAATTACCTAAGCAATTAAGTGATCAAATTAGTTTTGTGAGGTAGTGTGCTAGTAATAGTTTGTGAAAAATATGTTGGTTTGTTAGTTTGCAAAAACAGTTATCAGGATATGGCTCAGGATATCGAGTTGTATCTATAATCAAACAATGAGCAAAAATGTAAAGGTTGACACATGATGTATGAGGAAAGCCCTTGATCAATCTAGATCTCCGGTATAAAACCTCAGGAGCTGACAATCGTCGGCTGCCTTGTTCTTCTTATTGCTTGAATAACCAGGATACAGTGCAGGATAATGCTCAGATCGCTACTAAGTGGTACAATGATTGTAGGTGATGAGTGTTAGTGCGTGATTACTGCTAGAAAAGAGAGTGAATGAGTCGGTGAACTCGAAGTGTTTGTCCTATGGATCTGGCATCCCCTTTATATAGTTACAAGAAATAACAAACTACGCTAAAAATCCGGGATATTCCCATATTATTCCGGGATCCTGTGAATATTCCCTTTTGACCGTTGTAAACCCCTTCTCCAAGCTTCCAACGTCTTTCTTGTAACCACCTTGACCTATTCTTCAGGGAGACCAAGCCTCATGACCGTTTGTACCTTGCAGCCAAAGCAAATTGTTAACAGCACGCAGGATACCCTCGCAGGATGTTACTAATATCCTGGTCCAGTATCCTGGCATCGAAAATAGACATATAAAGTCAGGATATAATTTCGGTATATAGGTTAGAAAATTCCACCCACAACAATTGTCCCCAAAAATATAGTTGTTGGGATCCTTTGATCTTAACAGATGTATTTTTTCGACGTTATCTGAAGTCTTAATGGATAGAGATGTGATGTGACCTGATGCAACTTTCAAGGCTAGTATTTCTCATAGTTAGCTATATTCGCCCTATATCTTCTACTTTCTTCTTGTTAATTATCACATTGTACCAGACCATTCAGGTATTCCCTCTCTCTCTATTCTCTCTTTGTGCATCTTTTCCGTCGTCACCGATCTCATGGCAAAACGCACTCGTTCATGCTCCGGCGACTCCAAGCCAACCTTCATGGCACACAATCTGCTTGGCAAGCCCAAGAAAGAGGTTTACAATTTTGATAATGCCGACATGGCCGCTCTACGTGCCTCTGGAGCCTTCCCTGATGGTACGTCATCCGGCCATTTGACTGGAACATCCGGTCAGATTTTTTTCAGCTGAGTGGGTTTGTTTTTTGGCTTAGTCACTCAAGTTCAAGTCAGCATTCATCCTCCAATACGTCGGGTAAGGATGTATGTTCTAAATGCATTTCTGCACATGTTTGGTTAGTTGATGTATTAACATATAAATATTGAAATTACTTCCCTTTTATGTAGATTCCAGCAAACTTGTTCCAATTTTCGATCTGGAAGAGCTTGACAGTTTCCCGGCAACCGTTCCAGTGAAGAAAGAGCCTAGCTCCAAGCCTTCCATGGCATCCAAGCCTTCAACTAGTTCTAAACCTGCAACCATGCCCAAGCCTTCCTCAGCAGCGAAGCTCCGTGCTTCTAGTTCCCGTATGAGGAAAGAATCTGATTCTATTGTCATCGCTGAAGTCTTTTCCTACGAGAACCTTGGTTCATGGAATCTAGCCATTTTATGACTTCTTTCCTTAACCAGGTAAATATCCTTATCCTACATCCGGCACACATATACTGAATCGATACCCTGGTTAGATTATATTAACAATACCTGAGTTCTGTTTTGTAGTGTCTTGAGCGTCTGACGCATCTCTACACCGAAGCTTGTGAAAAAGTGAAGATCTCGGAGGCCAAGTTGAAGAAAGCTAAGATCACTATCGTGGATCAGGGGAAGATCGTCGCAGCCAGGTCACAACATTATGAAGATAAGTTAAAAAAGGTGACTCTGGATGCCGAATCTGCAGTGAAGAAGGCCACTCAGAATGCTGAGATCGAGCTGGTTGTCGCCGAGGTCCAACATAAGCAAGATATGGCTTCATTCAGGGATGGCCTCAAGGGTTCCGTCGTAGTTTCCCTCCTTCAGGCCAGGCTTAAGATGGCTTATGAAGCCAGGATAACGGGCTTTAAATGCCCAACCTGGACCGTTGATGTCTGGGAGAAGAAACTGAAGGATCTTGGTTGCAGTCCTGTGACGTATCCTGCCAAGCCAGAGATTGGCGAATCTTCCTAGGCGGGTGAGACGGCGGAAGAAGCTGGTGATGGTGGAGCTGGTGCTACCCCGTGAGCAGGTGGCAAAGTGAGCGATGATGGATATTTATGCCTACGCCGGAGCCCGCTTTTTTAAGTTCAATGGGTGTTGGTTGTTGAACACTTTTCTTTTTCTTGCATGTTGAACGATTTACTTTCCTGCACTTTAGACATTAGTACAATATGATGACCAAGGGTGGAGGGATCCTGAGTTTCAGGACGAAGCCCTTGGTCGTTGATGTGAATATTATAACAGTTGAAGGTGGAAGGATTTTGAGTTTCAAGACGAAGCTTTCGACTGTTATCTTTAATATGCTTTAGACTTTGTTCTACCCTTGGTGGATGGGTTTTGGTTTAAAACAAAACCAAGGGTGCAACCTTTTGAATCGTTAATATAAATCTAACTTTTGACCTTACCTTTGTGTTGTTCTTGCATCTTATTATTTTTATATTATGTGTTATTTGCAAAAATCCTTAAATTTTTTTTTTATAACTTGAAAAACACTTAGCGAATATAAAAATTTGGTATAACACAAACTCCCATAGTTAACAAGTTCCTTTTTTTTAGATAAGGGTCTTATACTTAGAGCAAATTTAAACAAGAATCCATACCAGAGAGATTTAGGCAAACACTTTGTAATAGACCTTTGGACCATTAACAATGTCCCCATTGGGATATAATGTTGGTATAGGTTTCCTTCTTGCTCCAGCATAAATGTCCCCAGTAGGATATTGCATCAATATATGACACACTTGAGTATCTCTTCACTTAGTGATTAAACTCCGTAACTTTTCACCAACAGAAGAACGTGTGTAAACACAATCGTAGTTCGTCATTTCTTTGGAACTTGTCAAAAAGTTTAGTTTCACTGGGGATAAACCCTTAGTATCCTGGAGATAGATCCATAATATTCTGGGGATAAACCCTTAAGTATTCTGGGGAAAATCCCAAATTTTCGTGCGCTACAGGCGGGAGTGTATAAACCCCAAGACTTAGAAAGGTGAAAACCTTTAAACCTTAGAGAGTATGAAAATACCCTTTCGTGAGAGAGGGTGATCAATCCTCATATACCTTGAGGATCCAGGGTATAGCCAACAGTAATGAAATTGTCAGCCACTTTTACATGAACTGGTCCCGCCACGTTGAACTATCCCTGGATAACTTGCGCTCCAGGCGGGGTGTTTAAACCCAATTCATGAGAAAGGTGAATACCTTTAAACCTTTGAAGGGATTAGGATCCCTTAAACGTGAGAGAGGGGGCCAATCCTCTAATCATTCGAAATATCCTGAGTGTGTATCCTGGAGCTATATCCCGAAGCATATACTGCAAAACAACTGTAAGCTAAGGTAGGTGTTAGCTTGGCTAACACCCCTCCGATGCTTAAGTCAGTAATGGGTTCGAAACAATAAATAATATTAAAATTTAATAAAAGAGATAGGATCCATACCATCCTAAGTTAGAATTTAAATTCCAAACTCACTTTAAATAGAGCTTTAGATGTATAGCATTCCAGGATCTTGGTAGCATATCCCCCTCCATATTCTTGAGTCGGTATGCTCCTTTTCCTGATTCTGATTCAATCTCATAGGGTCCTTCCCATTTCGGAGCCAACTTTCCATTGCCAGGATTAGTAGTATTCTAAAAAGCCTTTCTCAATACCCAATCTCCAACCTGGAACCTTCTAGTCCTTATATTCTTGTTATATGTTTTAGATATCCTCTGTTGATATGCTGCCATCCTTAGCCTGGCTGCGTCTCTTGTCTCATCAATAGTATCCAATTCCTGGCAAAGGACTTTAGGATTCTGCTCAGGATCCCGGAGGTTGGATCTTCCTGTTGGTATCACCATTTCCGTTGGGATTACCGCTTCTGCTCCAAATACTAAGGAGAATGGGGTTTGACCAGTTGCACTTTTCACCGTTGTCTTATTAGCCCATAAAACAAAGGGTAATTCTTTTGCCCATCTTCCCTTCTTAGCTCCAAGCCTTTTCTTCAAATTGTTGACAATTATCTTGTTTGAGGATTCTGCTTGTCCATTTGCTTGAGGATGTATTGGTGTAGACGTGATCATTTTGATTCCCCAACTCTTGCAAAAGTCAGTAGTCCTCTTACTTATAAACTGAGATCCATTGTCATAAATTATCTCAGCTGGTACTCCAAACCTAGTCAGGATATTCCTTTTTATGAAGGATACCACTTCTTGATCTCTAACTTGAACAAATGCTTCAGCTTCGACCCACTTAGAGAAATAATCAGTCATTGCCAACATGAAGACCTTTCCTCCTGGAGCCTTTGGCAATTTTCCTACTATGTCCATTCCCCACTTCATGAATGGCCAAGGGAAAGCTATAGGATACAACGGTTCAGCTGGTTGATGTAATATGTTACTGTGCCTTTGACATGCATCACATCTTCGAGCATATTCTGCAGCATCTTTCTTCATCGTCGGCCAATAGTATCATGTTCTTAATAGTTTTGAGAATAACGACCTGTCCCCAGTGTGGTTACCGTAATTCCCTTCATGTATATCCTGAAGCATTTTTTTAGCTTCAGGATCTTCCAAGCATCTCAGGTATGGTCCTGCAAGAGATTTCTTGTACAAAACATTATTTATAATGGTGAATCGAGATACCTTCATTCTAAACGCCTTAGGGTTTTCATCTTAGGGATGTATCCTTCCTTAGAATATTTCATGATAGGAGCCATCCAGGATTCAACATTCTCATCAGGATCATGACCAGAATCTTGAATGTTGGTCACCTCCTTATCCTGAGCCTTGAAGAGATCCACGGCAGGATATAGGATGTGAACTATTGGTATTCGGGTTCCCTCAGGTATCCCAACTGATGATCCTAAGTTTGCCAAGGCATCTGCTTCAGCATTATCTTCTCTTGGTACCTGTTCAAGTGTAAAAACATCGAAATATCCTGCTAATTTTTTGAGAATATCGAGATATTCAATTAACTTCTCACCTTTGACTGCATAGGACCCATTAAAATGATTAGTAATTAACAAAGAATCAACATATACTTGCAAACTCTTAACATTCATGTTTTTAGCCAATTCTAATCCTGCAATCAAAGCCTCATATTATGCTTCATTATTAGTGGCAGGAAATTCACGTCTAATAGCCTGGGGTAATATGTCCCCCTGTGGAGATTTTAGTAGTATACCCAATCCTACTCCTGTAACATTAGATGCACCATCAGTATATAGTGTCCAAATATCTGAGTTTTCACCTAGCTGTTGCACTTCTAGGTCGGCTTCTTCTTGTAAATCATTACTAAAATTAGCCACAAAGTCCGCTAGAGCCTGAGACTTTATAGCATTTCTAGGTTCGTAAACTAAGACATAAGCACTTAATTTAACAGACCACTTAGCCACCCTACCAGACATCTGAGGTTTCCTAAGCACATTTTTAATAGGATAATTAGATTTAATAGGAATTCTATGTGTTTCAAAGTAATGTCTAAGTTTAGTCGATGTCATAACTAAAGCTAATATTATTTTTTCTAAGTGTGAATATCTAGTCTCAACATCTAGTAAACTTTTACTAACATAATAGATAGGATACTGCTGACCTTCGTGACCCTTTACCAAGTAATGACTTTATCATCCGTAAGCATGGTCATCCTTGTGGGCTTATCTCCTATTTCTTCCTTAGCCTTCCTGGCATGCCTCTTAGCTGTAGAGTAAGAGGTTCCACATATGTCAGATCCCCCGGAGATAAAGTTAATTATCTTGGCATCTGGTGGTGGGGATGCAGCTCTCTCAGGATCCTGGTCACTATCCTGAGCTTTCTTCTTTCTACCGAGGAATTCTTTCAAGTATCCTTTGCTCAGCAAGTAGCTTATCTCCTTTCTCAAGGCTATGCAATCATCTGTCATGTGCCCAAAGTCTTCATGGAAGGCACATCATTTAGATTAATCCTTCCAATCTGTATTCCTTGGATTCTTTTTCGGCCACCTAGCTTTGTCCCCCAGTCCCTGCATAGCATACATTAACTCAGGAACATTTACAGAAAAACAATACTCTGAGATTTCAGGATATTCTTCATCGTCCTCATCTTCAACAACATTCACTCTCTTATTATCGTTCTTAGCATATGGCTTTGAACGATACTGTTTGTAGGAAGATTCTGACTTCCTATTTGTCAATTCATATGTTGAAGATGTGTTCATCCTCTCATGCATTTTCTTGTCATCTTCAAGCCTTATGTATCTCAAAGCCCTATTCCGAGCTTCATCTAAATTCTTGCAAGGATTCATTACAAGATCCTGATAAAATTGACAGTCCTTCCGTAACCCCATTTTGAACGCTTGTACTGCCGTAGCAACATCAAGATTCGGGATATCCAGGGATTCTCTACTAAATTTGTTAACATAATCCCTTAGGGATTCTTGTGATCCTTGTGTTATCCTGTAAAGATCACTTGTTAGTTTCTCAAAGCTCATGCTACAAGAAAATTGACTGATAAACAAATTAACTAAATGAGAAAATAATGTAATTGAATAAGGTGGAACATTTAAAAGCCATTTTAAGGCCGATCCTGTTAAAGTTGAACCGAAGCCTTTGCATAAGCATGCTTCCTTAAGTTCTGGTAGGATTGGATTTATTTCCATCATTTCCCTATACTGGGCAATATGCTCCTCAGGATCTGTCGTCCCATCATACAACTTCATGCTGGGAGTCTGGAATCTTTTTGGAATTTCAGCATCACAAATTGGATGAGCAAATCGGGATATCCCGTGAGTATCCTGGGATACTTCAGGTATAGGCTGCACTACTTCCAGGAACACTTAATATCATATCCTTCAATTTTTGAAGTTCCCTGGTCAATGCTAGTGTTACACCTATATCCTGCAAAGAATCAGAATTATTAGTAGCAGGGATACTGATATTGGCAAACATGTTACCAGCCTGTTGACTTTTGCCATATCCTGGGCCATATCATGGATCCCTCACGGTCAATATCCTGGCGGATGATGGTATCTCCAGCATGTTGCTCCGGGACTGACTCGGTATCATGTTGCCTTGATTATCCTCTGTAAATGTTGCTGAACTAAAGTTCAGCATCCTGGGCTGTAGAGGAGTAGTTGTATCCTCCACAGGTTTCCTGGAGTTTAACTTCAAGAGTTGTATATCCTTCATGATCGTCTGGTTAGTTTATTGTTGCCTCTTCATTTGTTCATGTATACTACCAAACAAAGACATAATTTTGTCATTAGAAGCAATGACATGGGTTCTCCCTGAATTTCTGGATCTAGAAACATTCTGAGCAACAGGAATTTCTCTCGGTGTGTGGCTTTCATTTCTCCTCTGAAAAGTTTGAACTTGTGAAGGTGGAGGAGGTAATGCACCAGTAGCAGCAGAGGTTGAAACAGACATGGAAGAAGAGTTCAAATTCGATTGAGAAGCCATTAGAAATAGTTTTGAAAAGAATTTCGAAAACAGAAAACCGAGTAATGATTTTAACAAAGTATTGATTAAAAATAGCACCACTTGCCCCACGGTGGGCGCCAAATTGTTTTGGTCAAAAATTACCTAAGCAATTAAGTGACCAAATTAGTTTTGTGAGGTAGTGTGCTAGTAATACTTTGTGAAAAATATGTTGGTTTGTTAGTTTGCAAAAACAGTTATCAGGATACGGCTTAGGATATCGAGTTGTATCTATAATCAAACAATGAGCAAAAATGTAAAGGTTGACACATGATGTACGAGGAAAGCCCTTGATCAATCTAGATCTCCGGCATAAAACCTCGGGAGCTGACAATCGTCGGCTGCCTTGTTCTTCTTATTGCTTGAATAACCAGCATACAATGCAGGATAATGCTCAGATCGCTACTAAGTGGTACAGTGATTGCAGGTGATGAGTGTTAGTGCGTGATTACTGCTAGAAAAGAGAATGAATGAGTAGGTGAACTCGAAGTGTTTGTCCTATAGATCTAGCATCCCCTTTATATAGTTACAAGAAATAACAAACTACGCTAAAAATCCGGGATATTCCCCTATTATTCCGGGATCCTGCGAATATTCCCTTTTGACCGTTGTAAACCCCTTCTCCAAGCTTCCAACGTCTTTCTTGTAACCACCTTGACCTATTCTTCAGGGAGACCAAGCCTCATGACCGTTTGTACCTTGCAGCCAAAGCAAATTGTTAACAGCACGCATGATACCCTCGTAGGATGTTACCAATATCCTGGTCCAGTATCCTGGCAGCCAAAATAGACATATAAAGTCAGGATATAATTTCGGGATATAGGTTAGAAAATTCCACCCACAACAAAGCCTTCAATTGTTAAGTAAATATGGTAGAAAACTAATTGTGCTTTTGGAGGATGGGTCTCGGTTTGAGATGAAACAAAAAGCACAAACTTTTGCTATGTTAATAAACTAACTTTCTTTTGGTCTTATCCATTGTTGTTCATTTTATTTTTACAAAGCTTGTTTTGATAACTGTTGTTTGATTTGAATATTATTTCAAATTTCCAATCTTAGTGTAATATTTCAAACATTCTGAACAAATATGCTGAAAACATATCCTGAGAACATATCTTGATCAGGATACTCATAAATATTCCAATCAAATTTTTGTCGAATAAGATTTCAAAAACTTAGACAATTTAGATAAGGTTTTCAAAGAACAAAATAGGAAAGATCATACCAGAAATAGAAAGCATCTCAATCCCTTCGTTCCAGTCCTTTGGAACCTTTCCACTGAAGATGTCCCTAGTCTGGGATACTTAGTGAATTATACCCAAACTTGATCCTTTGAGCTTCTCACAATGCCTTAGTAGGAATGTCCCCTGTGTATAATGTCTTTGAATACTTAGGAATTTTCTAGACATCAATCGCAACTGTTTGAATGACTTTCGTATTACAGGGGATAAGCCCTAAAATATCCTGGAGATAAATCCTTAAAATTCTGGGGATAAACCCATAGGCATTCTGGGGATAAACCCTTGAGTATCCTGGGAATAATCCCAATTTTTCATGCGCTACAGGCGGGAGTGTATAAGCTACAAGACTTAGAAAGGTGAAAACCTTTAAACCTTAGAGAGTATGAAAATACCTTTTCGTGAGAGAGGGTGATCAATCCTCATATACCTTTAGGATCCAGGATATTGCCAACAATAACGAAATTGTCAGCCACTTTTACATGGACTGGTCCCGCTATCTTGAACTATCCCTGGATAACTTGCGCTCCAGGCAGGGTGTTTAAACCCAATTCGAGAGAAAGGTGAATACCTTTAAACCTGTGAAGGGATCGGGATTCCTTAAACATGAGAGAGGGGGCCAATCCTCTAATCGTTCGAATTATCCTGAGTGCATACTCTGAAGTTATATCCCGAAGCATATTCTGCAAAACAACCTTAAACTAAGGTGGGTGTTAGCCTGGCTAACACCCCTCCAATGCTTAAGTCAGTATTGGGTTCAAATAAAATAGAATTATATTTAAAAAGAGATAGAATTCATATCACCCTGAGTTAGAAATTAAATTCTAAACTCACTTGAAATAGGCTTTGAGGTGTATAGCAATCCAGGATCTTGGTAGCATATCCTGTTAGGGAATGGATTTTATGCTAAGGATCATCTATCCTGAGACTGGGCATGGATCACGGATCCTTAACGGATTATGCAGGGAGTCTGAGGATCCAGGATCCTTAACATTACTTATGATTTCTAAAAATTGTCACGTTTTTAATGTTTATACGCAGATAATGGACTTAGTGGGCTAAATTTCAGCTAGAATCTCGGGAATATTCGTTCAAGATGCCCCACATGTGCTATTTTCACAACCGTTATGGGAAATGAATGTGGACTAGCTTAATTTTCGAATTTTTTGTTATCTCTAAGATATAAGGGGTTAATCAAGTGTTGTAAGACGTTTTTTCCACCTTCATACACACACACACACTCGCATATATCGAAAACCAGAAGCTCTCACAATGCACATAGCACCCAATCAGTTGTAACACACTTGATCAACATCCAAAGTTGTAATCTTTTTTATGCAATATAGTTGGTGATCGGTAGTTTCCATTGTTTTGGTCAAAAATCAAGCTAAGATAATGCAACCAAACTTTCTGTTGTGAGGTGTGATGCTTGAATCAATGAACAATGCTAAGGATCACTCAGAAATGTAATGAACAAGTGACACAAAGATTTATACGAGGAAAAAGCCCTTGATCAAGAGTTGATCTCCGGTAAAAAAAACCTCGAGTGATGGAAACTACCGATCACCAACTCAGATTAAACAAACAAGTTATTACAACTTTGGATGATAGCGAGCTAGTTACAAGGATCACTAGAGTGTAATGTGCAAAAAAGTGTGTAATCGCCAAGTGAATTGTCGAGAGCTGATGAGAGCAGTTACGAGTGTGTGTGTTAAGCTAAAAATAGCCAAGTGTTCTAATCTAGCTCGCTATCCCCTTTTAAATTTGGAAAATATCTAAGCTAACTAACTATCCGCATTACGTGCAAGTCTTCCGCGAACTCCATAACGTCCACTTCAGTCAAGCACGTGCGGAATGAATAGAGAATATGCTCCAAGAATATCGCCAATACCAAGTCCAAGCTCGTACTCCTGCAAAACAACATCATATTCAAAGCAGACAATCGTTAGTGTAAGGATCACTATGATGATCCATGATCCTGATCCTATAATACTCTCTGAGGATCACTAATTCAAACAGAACTGAGGATCCCTAAGCCCGGCAGTAATTGAGGATCACTGATCATTCAAAAATCCTCCCCTAACAATTGCCCCCAAAATATAAGGAGTAAAGTGTAAATAAACGAGTTGTATTTTCTCGTTCTTATCCGTAACAAACCAACGGATTTATAGCTGTTACTTTCTGACTGGCCGTTGCCATCCTGACGTCACTGAAGTGACTATCCTGCAAGATCATGATTATAAATTGAAATTAGAGATAAGGGTTAGGAAGCATTTAAATTCGTGCGTTTCATCCTTTAAATCTTCATTCGAAGACTTGATCAGGTACTTCTCTTTCCTTTCTCTCTTCATCTTCTCATTCTGTTTCTTCTTCTTCACCATCTTTATGTCCAAGATGATGCTGAGATCCTCACCAGCTAAGGATCACAAAAAGGACAGTCCCTTGAAGAGCCAAAAGATCATCGAAGACTCTGCAAAGGAACGATGTTGCTTTACTGATCCACAGATAGATAGGATTCGCCATTGTTTTCCAGCGAACACCGTTTTCAAAACTTTTGATCCCACCGTCCTGAGTGACTATGTTTCTGAAACCTGGGTAGCTTTTCCGGTTACCCCATTTACAATAGGATACTCGTATCCTTTTCCAGATTTCACTCAATCCTTCTTCTCTCTCACCGGCATCTCCTACATCCAAGCAATGCCAATGATCTGGAGGGTCTTGTATACCCTTGAAAGAATAATTGAGCGCGAAGGTATTGATCTGGGAATGTCGGAGTTTGCAGAGATGTATGACCTCGTGAGCCATGGATCTCATCGATATCTACTCAAACATAAACCCGGTGAAGAACACCCCATCTTCAAAGCCACTAAGAATGACACCAACTGGAAACGGCGATTCTTCTTTGTCAAAAGGGATTCTATCCCTGATGGAAAGGATCTGCCTAGAAAATGGACCACCCATGGTAGGATAGAGGATCCTGAGAAGGATCACATGATAATCTTGTTTTTGTTGAGGATCACTAACATCCTTTTGTCTCCATTTTGCAGCTATTACTGTTTCACACCTTATTACAACACCTGCAACGAAGGAAAGGCTTGCTGCTTTTCGGAGGCTCGATCCTGCAATAAGAACATTTCAAGAAAATACCCAGGATTCTCAGGAAGTATCCTCAGGCTCTGTTACAATGTCAAGTAAGTATCCCATTTTGTGCATAACTAGATGTTTAAATTAAAAACGAAATAAGGATACTTATCTGTTTTAGGTGTGTAGGTGCTGGAAAATCATCGAAGTCTGCTACTCGCTTCAGTGTCACCGATCTCACCACCATTGGCCCCAGGTCTGGAAGGAAGAAGGTTGCTGCTAGCCCAAGTACTGCCATCCCCAAGGCTACTGCTTCCAAGGGAAAGAAGAGGAAAGCCTCTGAGGATGACAATCTAGAAGGCCTGCCTTTAATCCGCCACCAGTTCCTTGAGTACTTTGCTGATGTAAGGATCACTGACTTAGCTTAGTTATCCTACCCACTTGAGGATCATGTGATCCTAAACTTCACATTATCTTTTTGCAGAAATTTACCAAAATCGAAGACTACGTAGGCAATGTTGAAGAGGTTGAGCAAAAGTGTTTGGACCTCCAAAAGATCATGCTGGCCAAGGATCAGAAGATTGCCTCCCTCGAAAACGATGTCAATCTGGTGAAGAGGGAACTTGTCCTGGCTCATATCACTGCTGATCAGGAGAAGAATGAGATCACAAATGATGCCAAAGTCTCTGCTACCATTGCTATGTACAAAACCCAGTTGCAGATGGCCCAAGAAGCTCTGGATCCTGACTTTGACAAAAGCAGCTGGGACGTAGAGGGCTGGAAGGCTAGATTGGCTGAGCTGGACGATGAAGAAGAGGCTGGTGATATCCTGGCAATCGAGGCTGGCAGCAGTGGGATGAAGGATCATGCGGGTGATACTGGAGCTGGAGGAGGTGATGGTGATGCAGCAAAGGTGTAGGCTGCAGGAATGGGCGATGATGGACATTTCTAGACGCGACCGAAGCCCATTTTTTAGGACTTGGTAGTTTTATTTTGGTTATGGTGTTTTGAAACAATCTTGGGTTGTATTTGAACAATAGTTTCTAGGGTTATGGATCATGGATCCTAAGACAATAGGTAGGATAATGGGTGGTGGATGGATCCTCTGTTTGGGGGATGAAGCCACTCGTTATCCTGCCATCTTTTATTTCCTGCAATCTTAAGACCCGTTAACAATGGACACCCTTTGCCAACCCATGTGGACGGGCCACGTTTTGCTGGTAGAAACGTGGGTTGGCAATTTTGACAACCTTAAAGGGTTTAATGTTTTGTGAATAAAATAACTTTAACTTTTTGGCTTTTTACTGTGTTGTTATCCTTGTGAGTACTTTAGTTTTCAATTGTTGTGATATATATTTTGTCTGAATTTATTAAGTAATCAAGAAAAATTTAATAAATATTCTCAAAAAGTTTAGGATATGATCAAGGATCACATATCCTATAGTCAACAATTTCTGAAAACTAGTGTAGTTTAAGGATCACAAGTTCAGTTGTCAAAGGATAAGGGTAACTCAGATGAATAATGAATAAAATCAAAATAGTTAAGGATCATACCTAAGAATCCAAGTTAGGATCCTAACCTTTAACACTTATATTCAGGTTAACCAAAAGACAAACCTTAGTAGAAGGTAAGGATCAAGGATCCTTGGTCGTTTAGCTTCAAAAACCTGAAATAGGATACAACTTGGGACTAAGCCAATATAAGATAAGAGTTAGTAACTGGGGACAAGCCCAACAATTCTGGGGACAAGGCCAATATACTGGGGACAAGCCCAAAGGATAACTAGGGACAAGCCCAAAGGATAACTGGGGACAAGCCCAAAGGATAACTGGGGACAAGCCCAAAAGATAACTGGGGACAAGCCCAAAGGATATCTGGGGACAAGCCCAAAGGATCGTGTGTAAACTGGAGTATGGCCCTCACTGGCGACTATCCAAACTTAGTGACATGAAAATGCCAAAACCTTAGCTAACGTGAAAAAGTTAGAAACCTTAGGAACGGATGTATGGTACGTCTACCATTATACGTAGGATCCTGAATAAAGCCAGTATAATGAAATTGTCAGCCCCTAAAGTGAGTACTGGTCCCATTGCCATGAACTATACCAGGATCATCGTGCGCTACTGGCGAAGCTGGGGACAAGCCCAAACTGGGGTCAAGCCCAAACTGGGGTCAAGCCCAAATAACTGGGGTCAAGCCCAAATAACTGGATACTTCTGTGGATACTCAACCCTTTGTTAAGGATGCCTGAACCTTCAAAACTCAGAATCAAGTGAAAGGAGGACAAAGGATGCAGGATCCTTATCCTTAAATAAGATAATTAAAGAATGAAATAGTTTGGGATTAGAATATTACCAGGATCAGGATCATCTGTTCTGTAAGGATCCTTCAAGGATACTTGTCAGTTAAGGATCCTGGATCCTTGTTACATGAAGTCTTTCTTTAAGTGGACAGCATTCCAAGCTCTTGGTAGCAAGTCACCTTCCATTGTTAGCAATCGATATGCCCACTTTCCTGCCTCAGCTTCGATCAAGTAAGGGCCTTCCCACTTTGGTGCCAACTTTCTATCAGCAGGATTGGTGGTATTCTGAAATGCTTTCCTTAACACCATATCTCCAACTTGGAATTTCCTGATCCTGACATTTTTGTTGTAAGCTCCAGCCATCCTTTGTTGATAACTGGCCATCCTTATCCTTGCCAAATCCCTGAGTTCTTCTATAGTATCCAAATCTTGAACCAAGTTTTCAGCATTTTCCTCAGGATCACGAATGTTTGTTCTTGCAGTAGGGACCACCATCTCTATGGGGTTCACTGATTCTGCCCCAAATACCAAAGAAAATGGAGTTTGGCCAGTGGAATTCTTAGGAGTTGTCCTATCAGCCCAAAGTACATAAGGTAGTTCTTCTGCCCATTTTCCTTTCTTGGATCCAAGCTTCTTCTTCAAATTGTTAATGATGATCTTGTTGGATGATTCTGCCTGACCATTAGCTTGTGGGTGGACTGGTGTTGATGTTATCATCTTAATCCCCCAGCTGTCACAAAAGTTAGTAGTTCTATTCCCAATAAATTGGGATCCATTATCACAAACAATTTCAGAAGGGATACCAAATCTAGTAATAATGTTTCTTTTAATAAAGGATATCACTTCCTTTTCTCTGACTTGAGCAAAGGCTTCAGCCTCTATCCACTTGGAGAAGTAATCAGTCATAGCAAGCATAAATACTTTTCCACCAGGTGCCTTAGGAAGCTTACCAACTATATCCATTCCCCATCTCATAAATGGCCATGAAGAGGATATAGGATGCAAAAGCTCTGCTGGTTGATGAAGGATATTACTATGTCTCTGACAAGGATCACACTTCTTGGCATATTCCACAACATCCTTTTTCATAGTAGGCCAATAGTATCCTGTCCTCAGGATCCTTGAGAATAATGCCCTGCCCCCAGTATGGTTTCCACAATCTCCTTCATGGAAATCCTTTAGGACTTCTTGGATTTCAGGATCCTCAATGCACCTTAGATATGGTCCTGCAAGAGATCGTTTATACAACATATTATTCAATATTGTAAATTGAGATACCTTGATTTTGAAAGCCCTAGGGTTTTCTCCTGTAGGAATCTCTCCATGTTGTATGTATCTCATGATTGGGAGGATCCATGATTCTGAATGAGATTGAGTATCATCACTAGGGATGATTGCAGAATCCTCTCCTATCTCCATAGCTATATGATCCTCGATAGAAGGGGTCAGGATATGGATAATAGGGATCTTGATATCCTCCGGGATCTTCAAGGATGATCCTAGATTGGCTAATGCATCAGACTCTGCATTCTCTTCCCTTGGTATCTGTGTCAAACTAAAGGAAACAAAAGAGAGTGCCAATTCTTTGACTATCTCTAAATATTTGATTAGCTTTTCACCTTTAACAACATAGGATCCATTAAAGTGATTAGTGATCAATAAAGAATCTACATGTACCTCAAGATATCTGATCCTCATATGCTTGGCAATTTGCAAACTAGCTATCAAGGCTTCATATTCAGCCTCATTGTTGGTAGTTTGAAATTCACAAGCAATGGAGTGGGGATTATGTCCCCCTGTGGTGATTTTAGTAGTATTCCAAGCCCTGTTCCTTTAACATTAGAAGCACCATCAGTGAAAAGTATCCAAGGATCCTTAGTTTCTTCTAGCTGTTGGACCTCTAATTCAGCTTCCTTTTGCAAGTCACTACTAAAATCTGCCACAAAGTCAGCTAAGGCCTGGGATTTAATGGCAGTTCTAGGCTCATATCTTATATCATAAGCACTAAGCTTCACTGCCCACTTAGCCATCCTTCCTGACATTTCAGGTTTCCTGAGAACATTCTTAATTGGAAAATTAGTCTTAACAATAATTGCATGAGTCTCAAAATACTGTCTTAATTTAGTAAATGTCATAATTAATGCAAGGATAAGTTTCTTTAAGTGTGAATACCTGGATTCAGCATTAAGTAAACTCTTACTTACATAATAAAAAGGATGTTGTGTACCTTGGTGATCCTTAACAAGGACCGCACTTACTGCTTTTGAGGATACAGCTAGGTATAAGGATAATACATCCCCCTTTTCTGGTTTCATCAAGGCGGGGGCTGAGGATAGGTAATCCTTAAGAGCTTTGAGGGCACTTTCATGCTTCTCAGTCCATTCAAATTTCTTGTTCTTCCTCAGGATGTCATAGAATTCCTTACACTTTTCTGAGGATTTGGATATGAACCTGTTCAAGGCTGCGATCCTGCCTATTAATCTTTGCACATCCTTGGCATTGGCAGGAGATTTGATGTTCACAATAGCCTTAATCTGCTATGGACTTGCTTCAATGCCCCTTTTTGTCACCATATAGCCTAAGAATTTACCTGCTTTAACACCAAAATGACACTTGGAAGGATTTAGTTTCATATTAAATTTATCAAGGATATTGAATGCCTCCTCCAAGTCTTTAAGGTGATCCTCAGCTTTCTTGGACTTAACCACCATGTCATCTATATAGACTTCCATAGTGTATCCAATTTGTTCCTTGAACATCATATTGACTAGCCTTTGATAAGTAGCACCTGCATTCCTTAGTCCAAATGGCATAGCAATATAACAATATATACCAGTTGGGGTCATAAAGGCTATATCCTCTTGATCAGATGGTTCCATCTGAATTTGTTGAAATCCAGATGAAGCATCCATAAAAGTCAACAACTCATGACCCGCAGTAGCATCCACCATGGAGTCAATGTGGGGTAATGGGAAAGGATCCTTGGGACATGCCTTGTTTAAATCAGTAAAAGTGACACATAC
This sequence comes from Helianthus tuberosus, assembly GCA_030545235.1. Classification (NCBI taxonomy): domain Eukaryota; kingdom Viridiplantae; phylum Streptophyta; class Magnoliopsida; order Asterales; family Asteraceae; genus Helianthus; species Helianthus tuberosus. Next base: position 63,169,930 of record CM060424.1, on the reverse strand, counting down.
CCTCCACTTTCCATTTTTCTTCTGAACAACAACCACATTGGCTAACCACCTTGGATACTTAACCTCTCTTATCATACCTGCCCAAAGTAGTTTATCTACCTCTTCCTGGATAATAGCATTCCTTTCAGGTGCAAACTTCCACCTCTTTTGATGTATAGGCTTGAATGACCTGTCAAAACCAAGCTTATGAGTAATTATATCCTTAGATATACCTGTCATGTCTTCATGCTTCCAGGCAAAGGTAGTTTTCCTTCTTTTAAGGAAGGATACTAGATCCTGTTCAATGTCGCTAAGGATCCCTGATCCTATGAAGATCTTGGATTCAGGATCATAAGGATCCATGAGGATTTCCTTTACATCCTGTTCTCTTGCCTCCAAGACATCTCTTGAAGGATACTTCAATTGCTATTGTTCCCTTGGTCTTGAGGCTGGCTTCATTGATGAGGTATAGCAGTTCTTAGCTTCTTGTTGATCACTCTCAATTTTCACCACTCCCCATGGACTAGGAAGCTTCACGCACTGATGATAAGTGGATGGGACTGCCTTCATGTCATGTATCCATGGCCTGCCAAGGATAACATTACAACAAGATAAGCAATCTATAACACAAAACTTCTGATAAGAATGGAGTCCTTCAATATAGATAGGGAGTTTGATGTCCCCCAGTGTGTTCTTGGTTTCCCCACTGAATCCCACAAGGACTGAGGATCTTAGGACAATATCAGACTCCGGGATATTCATCTTCTTAAGGACATCAAGCTGAATGATGTTCACAGAGCTTCCTCCATCTATAAGGATCTTGCGAACAAAATGATTAGAAATAAACAGGGTAATAACAAGACCATCATGATGAGGATCCTGAACATCAAGACGATCATCCTCATCAAAAGTTATGATCTTATCCTCGGTGACAGTGGACATCCTGATGGGTCTGTCTCCATTATCCATCTTGGTTTCCTTGGCATGTCTTTTGGCTGCTGAAAAGGAAGTACCACAAATGTCTGATCCGCCGGATATGAAGTTTATAACTTGTGCATCTGCTGGAGGAGTAGGAGCCTTTTCCGGGATCCTTTCAGGATCTTGGATCCTTGACTTCTTTCGTCCCAAAAGCTCCTTCAAGTGTCCTTTGCTTAACAAGTAACCAATTTCCTTTCTAAGTGCAATACACTCTTTAGTGAGATGCCCAAAATCCTCATGATATGCACACCACTTGGACTTATCCTTTGTAGCAGTTGGTTTATCACTTTTCCTTGGCCACCTAGCTTTCTCACCTAGATTCTGCATCGCAAGAATTAGTTCATTGTTATCAACAGAAAAAAAGTATTCAGAAATTGGAGGATAATCCTCATCATCCTCTTCTTGCTCTACTGCATGCACATTCTGGTTGTCAGACTTGTTGTAGGACTTGAACTTGTTATTCTTAAAGTAGGATCCTTGCTTTTCCTGTTTTGAGGATCCTGTCAATCTCTCCTGGATCCTTTTGTCATCTTCTAGACGGATGAACCTAAGGGCCCTGGTTCTTACTTCATCAAGATTCCTGCATGGGGTCATAACAAGATCATCATAGAATAAGGAATCCCTAAGCAATCCCATTTAAAGGCTTCTACAGATGTAATCTCTAAGTGATTCGTTTTGACCTTGTGTTACCCTATATAGATCACTAGTTAATCATTCAAACTTTCTACTACAAGAGAATTAACTATTAAAAAAATTAACTAGATTAGCAAATGAAGTAATAGAGTAAGGGGGAAGACTTAGCAGCCATTTAAGAGCAGATCCTGTAAGTGTGGATCCAAAACCCTTGCATAGACATGCTTCCTTTAACCTCTCAGGAATTGGATTGATCTCCATCCTCTCCCTGTATTGAGCTATATGCTCGTCTGGATCCGTTGAACCATCATACAGCTTCATAGTTGGTATTTGGAACCTCTTGGGTATCTCAGCATCACAAATAGGGGGTGCAAAGCGAGATATCCTATGGCTACCATCTGCAATTTCAGGAATGGGTTTAACCACTCCTGGTACGCTGGATATCATATCCTTAAGCTTCTGTAGCTCCCTATCCATAGCCTGATTGATACCTGTATCCTGCATAGAGCCATGGTTAGTGTTATATGAATTATTGAAAGTGTTACCTCCCATTGGATTCATGTTTGGAATTCCGGATGTGAATCCATGTTGACTGGGTTCTGGTATGATTGAAGGACCAGAGGAAGCAATGGTCTGCATTGGTATGAAGTCTCCTTGATGAACATCCAAACTTGGGGGCTGCATACTTCTTAAGAATCCTTGATCCTGAAAGATGTTGGATCCTTGAACCTGAGAGGATCCTTGAAGCTGAAAGGATCCTTGGGGCCGAGAGGATCCTTGAACCTGAAAGGATCCTGGAACAATAGAGAATCCTTGGACCTGAGAGGATCCTTGGACCTGGGAGGATCCTTGGACCTAGGAGGATCCTTGGACCTGGGAGGATCCTTGAACCTGGGAGGATCCTTGAACCGCGTGCATTCCTAAATATCCTACTGAGCTGAAGGATCCTTGATGCTAAAAAGAGGATCCCGATGGCTGAGAACAGGATCCTTGAGGCTGGAAGTGGGAGCCAAATGCCTGACTCATAGTTGCTGTTCCATAACGCCTTTCTAATGGACCACTCTGATACTGGATGCCCGGAATTGCCGATTGTAGGGTAGTTACAACTGGAGTGTCAAAATTCAAGGACCTTGGCATGAGAGGAGAGTGATCCTCCACTGATTTCTTCTGTTTTTTGATATCACCAATCTCTTGGAGGATCCGTTCATTGGTTTTGTCCTGATCTTGCATTCGATCCCTCATCTGCAATATCAGATTAAAAAGATCATTAGTAGTAGGATTAGAAGAAACAGAAGAAGTTGGTGGTTTTGTGAAAATGGGGGTTTGTCTCTTCGCAACATTTTCAGCATTCTTCTGGGATCCAGAAGGTGGTAGAGGCAAAGGTGGAACGCCTTGTGAAGAACTGATCGCCGGCATTGCACTTGAAGTGTTCTTCGCTGAGGAAGCCATCCGCTTGGTTATAACGAACCGAAATGACCACAGAAATATGAATCTTCTTAGGAATGAAGCACCAATTGCCCCACGGTGGGCGCCAAATTGTTTTGGTCAAAAATCAAGCTAAGATAATGCAACCAAACTTTCTGTTGTGAGGTGTGATGCTTGAATCAATGAACAATGCTAAGGATCACTCAGAAATGTAATGAACAAGTGACACAAAGATTTATACGAGGAAAAAGCCCTTGATCAAGAGTTGATCTCTGGCATAAAAAACCTCGGGTGATGGAAACTACCGATCACCAACTTAGATTAAAAAACAAGTTATTACAACTTTGGATGTTAGCGAGCTAGTTACAAGGATCACTAGAGTGTAATGTGCAAAAAAGTGTGTAATCGCCAAGTGAATTGTCAAGAGCTGATGAGAGCAGTTACGAGTGTGTGCGTTAAACTAAAAATAGCCAAGTGTTCTAATCTAGCTCGCTATCCCCTTTTAAATTTGGAAAATATCTAAGCTAACTAACTATCCGCATTTCGTGCAAGTCTTCCACGAACTCCATAACGTCCACTTCAGTCAAGCACGTGCGGAATAAATAGAGAATATGCTCCAGGAATATCGCCAAGACCAAGTCCAAGCTCGTACCCCTGCAAAACAACATCATATTCAAAGCAGACAATCGTTAGTGTAAGGATCACTATGATGATCCATGATCCTGATCCTATAATACTCTCTGAGGATCACTAATTCAAACAGAACTGAGGATCCCTAAGCCCGGCAGTAATTGAGGATCACTGATCATTCAAAAATCCTCCCCTAACATCCATCATGTTAGGGGTGGATTTCTAAATGATCAGTGATCCTCATTTACTGTTGGGTTTAGTGATCCTCAATTCTGTCTGAAGTAGTGATCCTCAGAAGTGTTGCAGGATCAGGATCATGGATCATCATAAGGATCCTTGTACTAACGGTTGTCTACTTTGAATTCGAAATTGTTTTGTAGGAGTATTCTAAGCCTATTCCGCACGTGCTTGGCCAGAAATGGATGTTATGGAGTCGTGGAGGACTTGCACCATTTGCGGAATGTTAGTTAGAGTAGATATTTTCCATTTTTAAAGGGGTAGCGAGCTAATTAGAAAACACTTGTCTATTTTTGGCTACACACACACTCTTACAACTGCTCTCACCCGCTCTCGTTAACTCACTTGGCGATTACACAATTTTCTACACAATACACTATAGTGATCCTTGTACTTAGCTCGCTTTCATCGGAAGTTGTAATACATTTCTTGTTTAATTTGAATTGGTGATCGGTAGTTTCCATCACCCGAGGTTTTTTATGCCGGAGATCATTCATTGATCAAGGGCTTTTTCCTCGTATAAATCTTCGTGTCACTTGTTCATTACGTTTCAAAGTGATCCTCATTGTTGTTCATCAATTCAAGCATCATACCTCACAACAGAAAGTTTGGTTGCATTATCATTGCTTGATTTTTGACCAAAACAGTTTGGCGCCCACCGTGGGGCAATTGGTGCTTCATTCCTAAAGAGATTCGTGTTTTCGTGGTCATTTCGGTTCATAACAACCAGGCAGATGGCTTCTTCAGCAAAGAACACTTCAAACTTGATGCCGTCATTCAGTTCTTCACAAGGCGTTCCTCCTTTGCCTCCACCACCTTCTGGATCCCAGAAGAATGCTGAGAATGCTGCGAAGAAACCAACCCCCATTTTCCAAAAACCACCAACTTCTTCTGTTTCAACTAATCCTACTACTAATGATCTTTATACTCTGATTTTGCAGATGAGGAATCATGCACAAGAGCAGGACAAAACCAAGGAAAGGATCCTCCCGGAGATCGATGAGATCAAGAAACAGAAGAAATCAGTGGAGGATCACTCTCCTCTGATGCCAAGATCGCTGAACTTCGACACTCCAGCCATAACTTCCCAACACTCAGCAGTTCCGGACATGCAATACTTGGGTGAATTACCAGGAAGGCGTTATGGAACAACAACTATGAGTCAGACATTTGGCTCTTACTTCCAGCCTCAGGGATCCTCTTCTCAACCATCAGGATCCTCTTCTCAGCATCAGGGATACTTCACGACAGGAGGATATTAGGGAATGCATGCGGTTCAAGGATCCTCACAGGTCCAAGGATCCTCCCAGGTCCAAGGATCCTCACAGGTCAAAGGATCCTCACAAGTCCAAGGATCCTCACAGGTCCAAGGATCCTCCCAGGTCCAAGGATCCTCCCAGATTCAAGGATCCTTCCCGGTCCGAGGATCCTCCCTTGTTCCAGGATCCTCTCCGGTCCCAGGATCCTCTCTGGTCCCAGGATCCTCTCTGGTTCCAGGATCCTTTCAGGTTCAAGGATCATCTCAACTTCAAGGATCCAACGTCCTTCAGGATCAAGGATTCTTGAGAAGTATGCAGCCTCAGAGCTCGGACGTTCATCAAGGAGACTTCATACCAAACCATTGCTCCCTCTGGTCCCTCAATCATGCCAGAGTCTCGTCAATATGGATTCACATCCGCAATTCCAAACACGAATCCTGTGGGAGGTAACATTTTTAATAATTCATATAACACTAACCATGGCTTAATGCAGGATACAGGTATTAATCAGGCTATGGCTAGAGAGCTACAGAAGCTTAAGGATATGATATCCAGCGTACCGGGAGTGGTTAAACCCATTCCTGAAATTGCAGATGGTAGCCATAGGATATCTCGTTTTGCACCACCCTTATGTGATGCTGAAATACCCAAGAGGTTCCAGATACCATCTATGAAGTTATACAATGGTTCAACGGATCCAGAAGAGCATGTAGCTCAGTACAGGGAGATGATGGAGATCAATCCAATTCCTGAAAGGTTGAAAGAAGCATGTCTATGCAAGGGATTTGGATCCAACACTTACAGGATCTGCTCTTAAATGGCTGCTAAGTCTTCCCCCTTACTCTATTACTTCATTTGCTAATTTAGTTAAATTGTTCAATAGTCAATTCTCTTGTAGTAGAAAGTTTGAACGATTAACTAGTGATCTATATAGGGTAACACAAGGCCAAAATGAATCACTTAGAGATTATATCACTAAGTTTAGTAAAGAATCCTTAGATATTCCTAATTTGGATATTGCTATGGCTGTAGAGGCCTTTAAAATGGGATTGCTTAGAGATTCATTATTCTATGATGACCTTGTTATGACACCTTGCAGGAATCTTGATGAAGTAAGAACCAGGGCCCTTAGGTTCATCCGATTAGAGGATGACAAAAGGATTCAGGATAGACTGACAGGATCCTCAAAACAGGATAAACAAGGATCCTACTTCAGGAATAACAAATCCAAGTCCTACAACAGATCTGATAACCAGAATGTGCATGCAGTGGAACAAGAAGAGGATGATGAGGATTATCCTCCTATTTCTGAATATTGTTTTTCTGTTGATAACAATGAACTAATCCTTGCAATGCAGAGTCTAGGTGAGAAAGCTAGGTGGCCAAGGAAGAATGATAAACCAGCTGCTACAAAGGATAAGTCCAAATGGTGTGCATATCATGAGGATTTCGGGCATCTCACTGAAGAATGCATTGCATTGAGAAAGGAAATTGGTTACTTGCTGAGCAAGGGGCATTTGAAAGAACTCTTGGGTCGAAAGAAGTCAAGGATCCAGGATCCTGAAAGGATCCCAGAAAGGGCTCCTGCTCCTCCAGCAGATGCACAAGTCATAAATTTCATATCCGGCGGATCAGACATCTGTGGTACATCCTTTTCAGCAGCAAAAAGACATGCTAAGGAAACCAAGATGGATAGTGGAGACAGACCCGTTCGGACCTCCGTTGTCACCCAGGTTAAAGTCATAACCTTTGATGAGGATGATCGTGTTGACGTCCAGGATCCTCATCATGATGGTCTTGTAATTACATTATTTATTTCTAACCACTTTGTTCGCAGGATCCTTATAGATGGAGGAAGCTCTGTGAACATCATTCAGCTTGATGTTCTCAAGAAGATGAATATCTCAGAGTCTGATATTATCCCAAGATCCTCAGTACTTGTGGGATTCAGTGGAGAAACTAAGAATACATTGGGGGACATCAAACTCCCAATCTATATTGAAGGATTGCATTCTTATCAAAAGTTTTGTGTTATAGATTGCTTATCATGTTGTAATGTTATCCTTGGCAGGCCATGGATACATGACATGAAGGCAGTCCCATCCACCTATCATCAATGTGTAAAGCTTCCAAGTCCTTGGGGAGTGGTGAAAATTGAGAGTGATCAACAGGAGGCAAAAAATTGCTATACCTCATCAATGAAACCAGCCTCAAGACCAAGGGAGCAATAACAATTAAAGTATCCTTCAAGAGATGTCTTGGAGGCAAGAGAATAGGATTTGAAAGAAATCCTCATGGATCCTGATGATCCTGAATCCAAGATCTTCATAGGATCAGGGATCCTTAGCGATATTGAACAGGAGCTAGTATCCTTCCTCAAAAGAAGGAAAACCACCTTTGCCTAGAAACATGAGGATATGACAGGTATATCTAAAGATATAATTACTCATAAACTTGGCATTGACAGGTCATTTAAGCCAATTCATCAAAAGAAGAGGAAATTTGCACCTGAAAGGAATGCCATTATCCAGGAAGAGGTAGATAAACTACTTCGGGCAGGTATGATTAGAGAGGTTAAGTATCCAAAATGGTTAGCCAATGTGGTTGTTGTTCAAAAGAAAAATGGAAAGTGGAGGGTATGTGTCGATTTTACAGATTTAAACAAGGCATGTCCCAAGGATCCTTTCCCCTTACCCCACATTGACTCCATGGTGGATGCAACCGCGGGTCATGAGTTGTTAACTTTTATGGATGCTTCATCTGGATTTCAACAAATTCAGATGGAACCATCTGATCAAGAGGATACAGCCTTTATGACCCCAACTGGTATATACTGTTATATTGCTATGCCGTTTGGATTAAGGAATGCAGGTGCCACTTATCAAAGGCTAGTTAATATGATGTTCAAGGAACAAATTGGACACACTATGGAAGTCTATATTGATGACATGGTGGTTAAGTCCAAGAAAGCCGAGGATCACCTTAAAGACTTGGAGGAAGCATTCAATATCCTTGATAAATTTAATATGAAACTAAATCCTTCTAAGTGTCATTTTGGTGTTAAGGCAGGTAAATTCTTAGGATATATGGTGACAAAGAGGGGCATTGAAGCAAGTCCAGAGCAAATCAAGGCTATTGTAAATATCAAATCTCCTGCCAATGCTAAGGATGTGCAAAGATTAACGGGCAGGATCGCAGCCTTGAACAGATTCATATCCAAATCCTCAGAAAAGTGTAAGGAATATCAAATCTCCTGCCAATGCTAAGAAGGTGCCCTCAGAGCTCTTAAAGATTACCTATCCTCAGCCCTAGCCTTGATGAAACCAGAAAAAGGAGATGTGTTATCCTTATATTTGGCGGTATCCTCAAAAGCAGTAAGTGCGGCCCTTGTTAAGGATCACCAAGGTACACAACATCCTGTTTATTATGTAAGTAAGAGCTTACTTGATGTTGAATCCAGGTATTCACATTTAGAATAACTTATCCTTGCATTAATTATGGCATCCACTAAATTAAGACATTATTTTGAGATTCATGCCATTATTGTTAAGACTAATTTTCCTATTAAGAATGTTCTCAGGAAACCTGAGATATCAGGAAGGTTGGCTAAGTGGGTAGTGAAGCTAAGTGCATATGATATAAGATATGAACCAAGGACTGCCATCAAATCCCAAGCCTTAGCTGACTTTGTGGCAGATTTTAGTAGTGATTTGCAAAAGGAGGCTGAATTAGAAGTCCAACAGCTTGAAGAAACCAAGGATCCTTGGGTACTGTTCACTGATGGATCCTCCAATGTAAACGGAACAGGGCTTGGAATACTACTAAAATCGCCACAGGGGGACATAATACCCCACTCCATAGCTTGTGAATTTCAAACTACCAACAATGAGGCTGAGTATGAAGCCCTGATAGCTGGTTTGCAAATTGCAAAGCATATGAGGATCAGGTATCTTGAGGTACATGTAGATTCTTTACTGATCACTAATCACTTTAATGGATCCTATGCTGTTAAAGGTGAAAAGCTAATTAAATATTTGGAGATAGTCAAAGAATTGGCACTCTCTTTTGTATCCTTTAGTTTGACACAGGTACCAAGGGAAGAGAATGCAGAGGCAGATGCATTAGCCAATTTAGGATCGTCCCTGAAAATCCAAGAGGATATCAAGATCCCTATTATCCATATCTTGACCCCGGCTATCGAGGATCATGTAGCTATGGAGATAGGAGAAGATTCTGCAATCATCCCTAGTGATGATACTCAATCTCATTCCGGATCATGGATCCTTCCAATCATGAGATACATACAACATGGAGAGATTCCTACAGGAGAAAACCCTAGGGCTTTTAAGATCAAGGTATCTCAATTTACAATATTGAATAATATGTTGTACAAACGATCTCTTGCAGGACCATATTTAAGATGCATTGAGGATCCTGAAACCCAAGAAGTCCTAAAGGATTTCCATGAAGGAGATTGTGGAAATCACACTGGGGGCAGAGCATTGTTCTCAAGGATCCTGAGGACAGGATACTATTGGCCCGCTATGAAGAAGGATGCTGTGGAGTATGCCAAGAAATGTGATCCTTGTCAGAGGCATAGTAATATCCTTCACCAACCAGCAGAGCTCTTGCATCCTATATCCTCTTCTTGGGCATTCATGAGATGGGGAATGGATATAGTTGGAAAGCTTCCTAAGGCACCTGGTGGAAAAGTATTCATGCTTACTATGACTGATTACTTCTCTAAGTGGATAGAGGGTGAAGCCTTTGCTCAAGTCAGAGAAAAGGAAGTTATATCCTTCATTAAAAGAAATATCATTACTAGATTTGGTATCCCTTCTGAAATTGTTTGTGATAATGGATCCCAATTTATTGGGAATAGAACTACTAACTTTTGTGACAGCTGGGGGATTAAGATGATAACATCAACACCAGTCCACCCACATGCTAATGGTCAGGCAGAATCATCCAACAAGATTATCATCAACAATTTAAAGAAAAAGCTTGGATCCAAGAAAGGAAAATGGGCAGAAGAACTACCTTATGTGCTTTGGGCTGAGATAGGACAACTCCCAAGAATGCTACAGGCCAAACTCCATTTTCTTTGGTATTTAGGGCAGAATCAGTGATCCCTACAGAGATGGTGGTTCCAACTGCAAGAACAAGCATTCGTGATCCTGAAGAAAATGCTAAATACTTGGTTCAAGACTTGGATACTATAGAAGAAATCAGGGATTTGGCAAGGATAAGGATGGCTAGTTATCAACAAAGGATGGCTGGAGCCTACAACAAAAATGTCAGGATCAGGAAATTCCAAGTTGGTGATATGGTATTAAGGAAAGCATTTCAAAATACCACCAATCCTGCTGATGGAAAGCTAGCACCAAAGTGGGAAGGCCCCTATTTGATTGAAGCTGAAGCAGGAAAGGGGGCATATCGATTGCTAACAATGGAAGGTGATTTGCTACCAAAAGCTTGGAATGCTGTCCATTTGAAGAAGTATTTTATGTGACTAGGATCCATGATCCTCATTTAAAAAGTATCCTTGAAGGATCCCTGCAGACAGATGATCCTCTTTCTGGTAACATTCTAATCTCAAACTATTTCATTCTTTTATTCTCTTATATAAGGATAAGGATCCTCCATCCTTTATCCTCCGTTTACTTGATTATGAGTTTTGAAGGTTCAGGTATCCTTAACTAAGGATTGAGTATCCACAGAAGTATCCAGTTATTTGGGCTTGACCCCAGTTATTTGGGCTAGTCCCCAGTATGGGCCTGTCCCCAGTTTCGCCAGTAGCGCACGATGATCCTGGTATAGTTCATGGCAATGGGACCAGTACTCGCTTTAGGGGCTGACAATTTCATTGTGCTGGCTATATTCAGGATCCTACGTATAATGGTAGACGTACCATACATCCGTTCCTAAGGTTTCTAACGTTTTCACGTTAGCTAAGGTTTTGGCATTTTCATGTCACTAAGTTTGGATAGTCGCCAGTGAGGGCCATACTCCAGTTTACATATGATCCTTTGGGCTTGTCCCCAGTTATCCTTTGGGCTTGTCCCCAGTTATCATTTGGGCTTGTCCCCAGTATATTGGGCTTGTCCCCAGAATTGTTGGGCTTGTCCCCAGTTACTAACTTTCATCTTATATTGGCTTAGTCCCAAGTTATATCCTATTTCAGGTTTTTGGAGATAAATGACCAAGGATCCTTGATCCTTACCTTTTACTAAGGTTTGTCTTTTGGACTATTCTGTTTACAACTGTTAAAGGTTAGGATCCTAACTTGGATCCTCAGGTATGATCCTTAACTATTTTGATTCTATTCATTATTTATTTGAATAACCCTTATCCTCTGACAACTGAACTTGTGATCCTTAAACTGTATTACTTTTCAGAACTTATCAATTATAGGATATGTGATTCTTTATCATATCCTAAAAGTTTTTGAGGATATTTCTTAATTTTTTTCTCTATTTGATAAGTTTAAACAAAATAAACATCCCAATAGTTGGAAAGTAAAATACTAACAAGGATATCAACACGGGATATAGCCAAAAAGATAAAGTTATTTTATTCACAAAAGATTAAACCCTTTAAGGTTGTCAAAATTGCCAACCCACGTTTCTACCAGCAAAACGTGGCCCGTCCACATGGGTTGGCAAAGGGTGTCCATTGTCTAAGGGTCTTGATAGTGCAGGAATTAAAAGACGGCAGGATCACAATGGCTTCATCCCCCAAACAGAGGATCCCTCCACCAATTGTAATCCTACCTATTGTTCAAAGGATCATCCATGATCCTCAACCCTAATTACTATTGTTTAAGTACAGACCAACCATTGTTCATCAAAACATCATCAAAACAAAAAAACCATAACCAAACTAAAAAAATGGGCTCCGGCTACGTCTAGAAATGTCCTTCATCGCCCATTGTTGCAGCCTATGCCTTCGCTGCATCATCATCCCCTCCAGCTCCAGTATCCTTCGCCTGATCCTTGCCACTACCACTAGCCTCGATTGCCAGAACCTCGTCAGCCTCATCTTCATCCTCCAACTCAGCCAGCCTGGCCTTCCAGCTTTCCATGTCCCAGCTGCTCCAATCAAATGAGGGATCCTGAGCTTCTTGAGCCATCTGTAGCTTGGTCTTGTACATGGCAATGGCAGCGGAGACCTTGGCATCCTCTGTGATCTCGTGCTTCTCATAATCAAAATTGATCAGGATAGCAGCCGTCTGAGCTTTGGCATCAAGGAGATCCTTTTCAAGGGAAGCAATCTTGTGATCCTTGAGTACCGCCACCTTCTGGAGATCTGAGTATTTCTCCTCAAGCTCCTCAACATTCCCCACATAATCCTCGATCTCAGCAAATTTCTACAAAAAAGACAATGCAAAGATTAGGATCAAGTGATCTTCAAGTGGATAGGATAACTAGTCTGAGTTAGTGATCCTTACATCATTAAAGTACTCGAGGAATTGATGGCGGATCAGAGGCAAGCCTTGAAGGTTGTCAGCTTCAGAGGTTTTTCTTTTCTTTCCACCTCTTCCCTTTGAAGTGATAGCCTTGGGGATTACAACAGAGGGGCTAGCAACAGACTTCTTCTTTGAGGATCTGACAGTATCAACATCGGCAACACTGAATTTAGAGGCAGATCGTGAAGACTTTCCAGCACCTACATATTTAAAACATATAAGTGTCCTTATCCTATTTCTATTCAACTATTTATTTAAATATTTGACTATACAAAATACAGGATACTTACTTGACATAGTGACAGAACCTGAGGATACTTCTTGTGAATCATGGGTGTTTGTTTTGAATGACCTTATTGCAGGATCAAGTCTTCTGAAAGCAGCAAGTCTCTCCTTGGTGGCAGGTGAAGGTATGATATGTGAAAATGTGATAGCTGCACAAAAGAAACAGAAGCATATTAGTAATCATCATCAAAAATGAGCTTACTCAGTGATCCTTCTAAGGATCCTCTATCCTACCATGGGTGCTCCACTTCCTTGGCAGATCCTTTCCATCTGGGATAGAATCTCTTCTGACAAAGAAGAATCGTCGTTTCCAATTAGTATCATTCTTAGTGGCTTTGAAGATGGGATGTTCTTCACCGGGTTTACGCTTGAACAGATATCGGTGGGATCCAAATGTTGTGAGATCATACATCTCGGCCAATTCCGACATTCCCAAGTTGATTCCTTCTTGCTCAATGATCCTCTCAAGGGTATATAGTTTGAATATAGGAGATGCCGGTGAGGGAGAAAAAAGACTGGGTGAATTCAGGGAAAGGATACGAATATCCTATTGTGAAAGGGGTGACCGGGAAAGCTACCCAAGTTTCTGAAATGTAGTCACTTAGAATGGTAGGATCGAACGGTTTGAAATAGGTGTTCGCCGGAAAGCAATGCCGAATTTTGTCTATTTGCGGATCAGTGAAGCAGCACCTCTCATTCGCTGAATCCTTGATGATCCCCTGGCTCTTGAGAGGAGTGTCCTTCTTATGATCCTTCGCCGGTGAGGATCTCAGTATCATCTTGATTGTGAAGAAGGTGAAGAAAGAAGGAGCAGAGAAAGAAAACGTAAAGGAGGAAAGGGAAGAGAAATACCTGCTTAATCGTCGGATGTGAATTTAAAGGGAGTTCTCTTGAATTTAAATGTGAAATGATCCCTATCTCTAACTCCTATTTATAATGATGATTCTGCAGGATAGTCACCTCAGTGACGTCATGTTCGCAGCGGCTAGTCCGATTATAACAGCTAGTTATCCGTTGGTTAATTGCGGATAAGAACAAAATATAACTCATTTATTTACATAATTACTCCTTATATTTTGGGGGCAATTGTTAGGGGTGGATTTCTAAATGATCAGTGATCCTCATTTACTGTTGGGTTTAGTGATCCTCAATTCTGTCTGAAGTAGTGATCCTCAGAAGTGTTGCAGGATCAGGATCATGGATCATCATAAGGATCCTTGTACTAACGGTTGTCTACTTTGAATTCGAAATTGTTTTGCAGGAGTATCAACTTGGACTTGGTCTTGGCGATATTCCTGGAGAATATTCTAAGCCTATTCCGCACGTGCTTGGCCAGAAATGGACGTTATGGATTCGTAGAGGACTTGCACCATTTGCGGAATGTTAGTTAGAGTAGATATTTTCCATTTTTAAAGGGGTAGCGAGCTAATTAGAAAACACTTGGCTATTTTTGGCTACACACACACACTCTTACAACTGCTCTCACCAGCTCTCGTTAACTCACTTGGCGATTACACACTTTTCTACACAATACACTATAGTGATCCTTGTACTTAGCTCGCTATCATCCGAAGTTGTAATACATTTCTTGTTTAATTTGAATTGGTGATCGGTAGTTTCCATCACCCGAGGTTTTTTATGCCGGAGATCATTCATTGATCAAGGGCCTTTTCCTCGTATAAATCTTCGTGTCACTTGTTCATTACGTTTCAAAGTGATCCTCATTGTTGTTCATCAATTCAAGCATCATACCTCACAACAGAAAGTTTGGTTGCATTATCATTTCTTGATTTTTGACCAAAATACATTTTATGCCGGAGATCTTCTAAAGATCAAGGGCTTTTTCCTTGTATAAATCTCGGTGTTCTTCGTTGATTTCATTTGCTATTCGTTCATACATTTGTTCAATTAACCAATCATCTAACCTCACAAAAATTGGATTTGGTTACATTATCCTTGTGTGATTTTTGACCAAAATAGTTTGGCGCCCACCGTGGGGTAATCGGTGCTTCAATTCTGAAAATTTCGTTCATTTCATTCATTTCTGTGCATTACCTTCAACCACATGGATTCTCAAGGAAAAACTACTTCAAGTTCCATGTCGGCGGTTACCTCATCAGAGGGCATTCCACCGTTGCATCATCTTCCCCATGCATTCCAGAACAATGCTGAGAATGCTCCGAATAAGACAACCCTCGTTTTCACAAAACCAACTGTTGTTTCTTCCTCTACACCTACTAACAGTGATCTTTATACTTTGATTTTGCAGATGAGAGGATACATGCAACAGCAGGACAAAACTAATGGCAGGATCCTTCGCGAAATTGATGAAATCAAGAAATTGAAAAAATCAGCAGAGGATCACTCCCCATTGATGCCCAGGTCGTTGGATTTTACTATTCCATCATCAACAATCCAGTTTTCCAAAGGATCCAGTATCCAGATTCAAGGATCCTCTATCCTTCGACAAGGATCACTGGAGACAGCGCAACCTCAAGGATCCTACTTCCAGCCTCAATGATCCTCTTTTCAGCCTCAAGGATCCTCATCTCAGCATCAAGGATCCTTATTTAGTTCGGGAGGATACATAGGGACGCTTTCAGATCGAGGATCCTACCCTCAGTGTCAAGGATCCATGGAATATCCTCCAAGGCCTTCAGCACCGATATATCCTTGATCTAAAATCTTCCAGGATCAAGGATCCTTAAGGAGTCAACAACCCAGAAGTTCAGAGATTCATGTGGAAGACTTCATCCCCATGCAGACCATTACTTCATATGGTCCCACCGTTGCACCAGAATTGCCTCATTTCGGATATTCATCTGGGATCCCAGCCTTGAATCAGTCAGGAGGTAACACCTTCAATACATCTTTTAATACTAACCATGGTCTTGTGCAGGAACCAGGGATCAACCAAGCCATGGCCAGAGAGTTACAAAAACTCGAGGATATGATATCTAGCATCCCTGGAGTGGTCAAACCCACTCCTGAGGTTCCACATGGAAGTCATAAAGTGTCTCGCTTTGCGCCTCCCATATGCAATGCTGAGATACCAAAGCATTTTCAGACCCCCAACATGAAGTTATATGATGGTACCACTGATCCAGAAGAGCATGTGGCTTAATACAGGGAAAGAATGGAAATCAACCCCATTCCTAAAAGCTTGAAAGAAGCCTGCTTATGCAAGGGCTTTGGATCCACACTTACTGGATCAACGTTAAAATGGATGCTAATTCATCCTCCTTACTCTATTACTTTATTTGCTAATCTAGTTAATTTGTTTAATAGCCAATTTTCATGTAGTAGGAGATTTGAACGATTAACTAGTGATTTATATAGGGTAACCCAAGGTCATAATGAATTGTTAAGGGATTACATAACTAAATTCAGTAGAGAATCCTTAGAAATCCCTAATTTAGATATTGCTACAGCTGTAGAGGCTTTTAAAATGGGTTTGCTTAAGGATTCACAATTCTATGATGATCTTGTTATGACACCTTGCAGGAACTTAGATGAAGTAAGGAACATGGCCCTTATTCATCCGTTTAGAGGATGATAAAAGGATCTAACAGAGACCTTCAGGATCCTCAAAGCAAGACAAACAAGGATCCTATTTCGAGAATAACTGATCCAAGTAATACTCTAAGCATGATAACCAGAATGTGCATACTGTGGAACAAGAGGAAGATGATGAGGATTATCCTCCTATTTCTGAATATTGTTTTTCTGCTGATAATAGTGAACTAATCCTTGCTTGCAGAATTTAGGTGACAAGGCTAGGTGGCCAAGGAAGAATGACAAACTTCCTACTACCAAAGACAAATGAAAATGGTGTTCTCACCATGAGGATTTTGGTCATCTCACAGATGAGTGCATAGCATTAAGGAAGGAGATAGGTTATCTTTTGAGCAAAGGATACTTGAAGGAATTGCTTGGAAGGAAATAGTCAAGGAAACAGGATTCTGAGAAATTTCCTAAAAAAGCTCCTCCTCCACCAGCTGATGCTCAAATCATCCATTTCATCTCCGGAGGTTCTGATATCTGTGGGACTTCATTCTCAGCAGCTAAGAGACATGCAAAAGAAACAAAGATGGAGAATGGGGACAGACTTGTTCGGACCTCCATCCTTACCCAGCAGAAAGTGATATCCTTTGATGAGGATGACTGTGTGGACATTCAGGATCCTTATCATGACGGTTTAGTTATTACATTATTTATCTCTAACCATTTTGTTCGCATGATTCTTATTCATGGGGGAAGCTTGGTGAACATAATCCGGTTGAATGGCTCAAAAGAATGAATATTCCTGAATCTGACATTGTCCCAGGATCATCTGTCCTTGTGGGATTCAGTGGAGAGACAAAGAATACATTGGGGGACATCAAACTTCCTATCTATATAGAGGGAGTGAATTCTGTTAAAAAATTATGTGTTATTGATTGCTTATCTTGCTGTAATGATATCCTTGGCAGGCCATGGATACACGATATGAAGGCAGTCCCCCTCAACATATCATCAATATGTCAAGCTCCCAACTTTATGGGGTATGGTGAAGATAGAGAGTGATCAGTAGGAGGCAAAGAACTGTTACACTTCTTCAATGAAACCAGCCTCCAAGGAGAAAGACGTCATGGAGGCAAGAGAGCAAGACACCAAGGATATTCTGTTTAACCTAGAGGATCCTGAATCCAAAATTTTTATAGGATCCGGGATCCTAGACAGTATTGAGCAGGATTTAATATCCTTCTTGAAAAGAAGAAAGTCTAACTTTGCTTGGAAACATGAAGACACGACAGGTATATCTAAGGATGTTATTACTCACAAATTTGGTATTGAAAGGTCTTTCAAGACAATACACCAAAAAAGGAGGAAATTTGCACCCGAAAGAAATGCTATTATCCAAGAAGAGGTAGACAAATTGCTCAAGGCAGGTAAGACATATTGAGGAAGAATAAGAAATTTGAGTGGACTGATAAGCATGAAGCTGCACTCAAGGTTCTTAAGGATTATCTATCCTCAGCACTAGCCCCGATGAAACCATAAAATGGAGAATCATTATCCTTATACTTAGCTATTTCGGCTAAAGCAGTAAGTGCGGTCCTAGTTAAGGATCATGAAGGCTCTCAACATCCAGTATACTATGTAAGTAAAAGTCTACTTGATGCTGAGACCAGGTATTCTCATTTAGAGAAATTAATTCTTGATTTAATTATGGCTTCCGCTAAACATAGACATTATTTCGAAACTCATACTATTATTGTGGAAGCTAACTTTCCTATTAAGAATGTTCTCAGGAAACCTAAAATGTCAGGTAGAATGGAAAAGTGGATAGTCAAGCTTAGTGCATATGACATTAAGTATGAACCCAGGACTGCCATCAAGTCCCAATCTTTAATTGACTTTGTGGCTGATTTCAGTAGTAATCTACAAAGGGAAGCTGAATTAGAAGTTCAACAACTTGAGAAGACCAAAGATCCTTGGATGGAGCTTCAAATTTTAAAGGAAATTGACAAGGCACGTGTCACACCCCCAAAATCCACACGCGGAATATCACCGCTTGGAGGCGTGACTGACCAGGATCAAGCCACCAATCATATTGAACATGTAATTAATATATAAAAGTAAATGCCATTCAACCACCAATATGAAAGGTGTTCAAAATAAGTATAGGTTATCACTGTTTTGCGGAAGCGTATAAATAAAACCCAACTTAAATAAGTATGTAATGTCATAAGTGTTTAACGAAATAATCACGATCCAAGCCCACAACGACCAGCTCCTCCCTGTGCAAGCTCCAAGTATCTAACGACCTGCAAGGCATGTAACAGAGGATCAACAACTAGTTGAGCGAGTTCACAGAAAGTAAATGCGTAATAGTAAGTTCGTATGTAACATGTGGCTCTACTGGGCCGATAATACGTTCTATTGGTGGGGGCTTCCCATGTTGTATATCCACTAGACTATTCGTAACCATAAGTATCCTTCCCAATCCGAGGATAGTAGTAAGTATAATTTTACGTAGGTTTTACGTAAGTGCCCTTCCCAACCGAGGACAGTACGTAGCGAGTACGTAGGTTTAGCGCTGGCGTCCTTCCCAATCCGAGGACGGTAGTACGTAGGTTTTACGTAGGTTTAGTGCTGGTGTCCTTCCCAATCCGAGGACGGTACGTAGGCTTTACGTAGAGTTTGGCACAGGCATCCTTCCCAACCGAGGACCGTGGTAAGTAGTCTAGTGGTGATGTAAGTACAAGTAATCATTCAATCCCATTCCCAACCCGCCGGGAATCCCATGCCTTGGTAAGAGTGTGAACTCACCTTGGTTTGCTCGGTATGCACAAACAAGCACGCAAGTAGATCAATCAAATCCTAGATAGTTCACGTATGCGAAATCAGTTTTCGTACGAGTACAACATGGTAACACCAAGTCAAAGATCATCTCGTAGCACATAACACGTATTCAAACACATACGAAACATGCAATTCAGTTAACAGCAGTTAATTAGGTCAGTTAAGTTCTAACGAAAACAAACCAAGTTACAACAGGCTCCCCACTCGACGAAACACCCTCAGTTTCGTCGAGAGTCCCTTCGGCGAAACAAACCCCAGTTTCGTCGTTTGATTTATTGACGAATCAAATCCTGATTCGTCATATTTCAGATTCGTCATTAAGTCCCGATTCGTCAAACGTCAGTTACGTATCACCTCAGTTACGTCATAATATCACAAAAACCCTAATTCGCCGACATCAACAGCAACCAATCAAGACCATTCTCATAGGGTCATCATCATTAAATAATCTGATACAATTCTATTGAATGCAATGGCATGATTGGACCATCTAAAGGTCTGATTACATGCCCACAAAGTTAATGAAATTGATCCTTTCTAAGTCTCGAAGCACACTGACAATCATATGATTACTTGAAAACTGTTGGACCTCACCTTACACCACATACAAATCGGTTCAATCACATCTACTAGACATGTTACCCTACCCTACCTATATGCCTAATCAAATCATATTGTTACCCACAACTCATAAATTGATTCATATGTACATCTGACAAGATTCCAACAACTCATGTTCATAATTTTTGATCGTATAATATTTATATTATGATGCATACATGTTACATAGATTAACCCAACATTCACAACAAAGCAATAGATAATTACTAACCGCAAGGATGAATCGGTGGGATGCTGCCTCGAGGGGGGGGTGGTCTGCCGTCGCACTAAGAGAGCTCTAGGGTTTCAACTATTGCCAAAGATATGAAAACAGAAGTCGGTTCACGTTAATATTTGCGATTTAACGTTCTGGGCCCGAACTGGGCCTTTGGCGAAACTGTTGGGCCGGCGAAACAGCCTGTTTCGTCGAGATGAGTTTGACGAAACAAACTTCTGTTTCGTCGAGATGCTTTTGGCGAAACATAGCTTGTGTTTCATCGAGCAGTTTCATGTGTTAATGTGATTTCTAATATACTAAGTCTCATGCTATAATATCAACACATAATCAAGCAAACACAATACTTTATTATAACACAAGTGTACAGTTACAAGTCAGTCAAGCAAATCAACTAAACAGTCAAAGTCAACGTGCATTTAATGCAAAGGTGAAAGTCGGAAACTCGAGTTGTCACATTATCCCCAACTTGAAAGAAATTTCGTCCCGAAATTTAGCATGCGGTTACTGAGGAAGCTAGGTAAGTTGTATCGTTCACTGGTTTTCCTGGGGTGTCACATCATCCCCCCGTTGATTTGGAATTTCGTCCTGAAATTCTGCAGTAGTAGCTTCAGCCTCAGTAGTAGTTGCATTGGTTTCGAATAACTGGGGATACTTGAGTTCCATTTGGTCTTCTCGTTCCCAGGTATACTCTGGGCCACGACGGGAGTTCCAACGAACTCGTACAAGAGGGATTCTCGTGTTCTTGAGGACCTTGACATCCCGGTCCGTGATTTCAACTGGCTCCTCGACGAAGTGCAACCGCTCGTCGATAGTGAGTTCCTTCAAGGGAACTATGTGGGTCTCATCTGACGTACACTTCTTCAGATTCGACACGTGAAAGACGTTGTGAACTGCACTGAGTTCAGGTGGTAAGTTCAGTCTGTAGGCCACTTTGCCTATTTTCTCTGTAACTTCGAAAGGTCCGACATAACGCGGATTTAGCTTGCCTCGTTTGCCAAAACGAACCACACCCTTCCAGGGTGAAACTTTAAGTAGCGCTCGATCCCCAACCTGGAATTCGAGTAGTTTCCTGTCTTTATCAGCGTATGCTTTCTGACGGTCACGAGCTGCCGCCATGCGTTGTCGTATCTGAGCAATCTTTTCTGTAGTATCAACTACCATTTCTGGACCTGTGATTTGACTATCTCCCACCTCTGCCCAACGGTGACCGGCATTTACGCCCGTACAAAGCCTCGAATGGAGCAGCTTTAATGCTGGTGTGGTAGCTGTTATTGTATGAAAATTCCACAAGTGGCAGATGTTTTTCCCAACCATTGCCAAAGTCAATTACGCACGCCCAAAGCATGTCTTCTAGAGTTTGAATAGTGCGCTCAGACTGCCCATCGGTCTGAGGATGATACGCCGTGCTCATGTCTAAACGAGAGCCAAAAGATTTATGCATTGCTTGCCACAGTTCTGAAGTAAAACGTGCGTCACGATCAGAGATGATGGAGGTGGGCACCCCGTGCCTCGAGACCACTTCTTTTAAGTAAATGTCTGCTAAGGTAGAGAACTTGTCTGTTTCTTTGATAGCCAAGAAGTGAGCAGATTTTGTGAGTCGATCCACGATCACCCAAATAGTATCATTTCCGCGCTGAGATCTAGGTAGGCCAGTAACAAAATCCATGGAAATTTGCTCCCATTTCCATTGTGGTATCTCAGGTTGTTGGAGTGGTCCTGACGGTTTCTGATATTCTGCCTTGACTCTCGCACAAGTCAAGCATTTGCTAACGTATGTGGCTATGTGGGCCTTCATGCTAGGCCACCAGTATGTAGTTTTGATATCGTGGTACATTTTATCCGCACCAGGATGTACCGAGTAGCGAGACTTATGAGCTTCATCCATTACTAGCTCACGTACGTTGCCATAAAGTGGAACCCAAATGCGTCCTGTGACGTAGTAAGCACCATCTTCCTTTTGTTCTAAACGTTGTCTTGAGCCACGTAGGGCTTCAGCCCTGACATTTTCTGGTTTCAATGCTTCTATCTGAGCATCTCGTATCTGAGAAGGAAGACTAGACTGTATAGTGAGTTGTAAAGCTCGCACGCGCTTAGGCGCGGTGTCCTTTCGACTGAGGGCGTCAGCCACAACATTGGCTTTGCCTGGGTGGTACCTGATTGAGCATTCGTAGTCGTTTAGCAGTTCGACCCATCGTCGTTGTCGCATATTCAGTTCCTTCTGTTTGAATATATGTTCGAGGCTTCTGTGGTCAGTGTAGATAGCACATTTGGTGCCGTACAAGTAGTGTCGCCATATCTTGAGTGCAAAAACAACCGCTCCCAGCTCTAAATCGTGTGTTGTGTAATTCCGTTCGTGAATCTTAAGTTGGCGCGAAGCATAAGCAATGACTTTATCCCTTTGCATCAATACACATCCAAGACCTTGGATAGATGCGTCGCAGTAGACTACAAAATCTTCCGTGCCTTCAGGCAATGAGAGGATAGGTGCGCTACAGAGTCTATCCTTTAAGTGTTGGAACGCCGTTTCCTGTGCATTACCCCAACGGTAAACAACACCTTTCTGTGTCAGTAGTGTAAGCGGCTGAGCAATCTTCGAGAAGTCTTTGATGAACCGCCTGTAATAACCCGCCAAACCCAAGAATTGGCGTATTTCTGTTGGTGTGCGAGGTGCAGGCCAGTTATTGATCGAATCCACCTTGGATGGATCAACATGGATCCCATCCTTGTTTACTACGTGGCCTAGGAAGTGGACTTCACGAAGCCAGAAGTCGCATTTTGAAAACTTAGCGTATAGCTGTTCCGTTCGAAGAAGTTCCAAAATAAGTCGTAAGTGCTGCTCGTGTTCCTCCCGACTCTTCGAGTAGATCAGGATGTCGTCGATGAAAACAATGACGAACTTGTCGAGATAAGGTTTGCAAACCCTGTTCATAAGATCCATGAAAACCGCAGGCGCGTTCGTCAACCCGAAAGGCATGACCAGAAACTCGTAGTGGCCGTAGCGTGTTCTGAACGCTGTCTTGGAGACGTCCTCATCCCGGACTCTCAGTTGATGATACCCTGACCTTAGATCAATCTTCGAGTAATAGCTCGACCCTTGTAACTGGTCGAATAAATCGTCGACGCGTGGAAGAGGATAACGATTCTTCACAGTCACCTTGTTCAGTTCACGGTAGTCTATACACATGCGGAAGGTACCGTCCTTCTTCTTTACAAATAGTACTGGAGCTCCCCAAGGCGAAGAGCTAGGACGTATGAAACCCTTTTCCAAGAGTTCTTGCAGTTGCTTAGACAGTTCTTCCAGTTCGGTTGGAGCTAAGCGATAAGGTGCTCAAGCTATGGGTGCTGCTCCAGGAGCTAGCTCGATCTGAAATTCGACCTGGCGATGAGGCGGTAACCCAGGTAACTCTTCAGGAAACACTTGAGGAAAATCGCGTACTACAGGGATATCCTCAATCTTTTTCTCTTTCTTCGATGTATCAGTGACAAGAGCTAAAATAGCTGTGTGGCCCTTTCGTAAACACTTCTGAGCCTTCAAGAAGGTAATGATGCCGCTCACGACACCACTCTTGTCGCCTTGAACTTCGAGAGGTTCTCTACCAGAACGGGGAATACGAATGATCTTATCCTTGCATAGGATCTCTGCTTGCTGTTGGGATAACCAATCCATACCGATGACAATGTCGAAACTACTCAGAGTTATAGGAATGAGATCGATGAAGAAAGTTTGACCAGCGAGGATAAGATTACAACCTTGAACTATGTGCGTGGCCTCTAAACTTTTACCGTTAGCTAACTCTACGACATGTTTAGTGTTCAAAAGTGTTGGTGCGCGCTTAAGCATTTGACTAACTTTCAGGGACATATAACTGGTATCCGCACCCGAATCAAATAGTACAGTAACATAAAAGTCGTCGAGAAGAAACTTACCCATAACCACGTTGGGATCATTCCTGGCATCACCCTGCCCAATCACGAAGGCTCGTCCCCTAGCGCCGTTGTTCCCATCATTGTTGTTTCCCCCGTTGTTGTTCCCATTGCCCTGGTTGTTGTTGTTGTTCTGGTTTCGGTTTAGCTGAGGGCAGTGTCTTTTGTAGTGACCTTCGGCGCCACACTGAAAACATCCCTTATTGCCCTGTTGTTGATTCTGTTGTGCTTGCTGCTGCTGCTGATTTTGATTTACAGGCCGTGGGCTCCTACAATCCTTGGCCTCATGGCCCACCCTGAAACACCTTTGACAACGTACCTTGTTACACTGGCCACTGTGGTGCCTGTTGCAGTTGTTGCACCTTGGGAGGTTCCCTCGATAACCGCCCTGCTTGCGACTACCCGAAGATTGCTGACTAGGGCTCTGATAATTGTCAGTCTTTCACTGCTGAACCTGGGACTGAACTGAAGCTGAACCTTTACTGGAATCCCCCTCCCATTTTCTCTTGTTGTCACTGGGAGTAGCAGGAGTAACTGAAGTAGTAGCGGTAGTTGTAGCGTTGATGCGTTTAGGCAACCTGTTCTGTTCCACCGCTTGATCAGTAAAACGGTGAGCCAACTGAACAACCTGCTGGTAGGTGGCATGATTGGCGGAAGTCACATGGCTTTGGATCTCTGGCACCAGACCCTTAAGATAAAGTTCGATACGCTTGTCCACCAAAGTAGGACACAGTAATGCAAGCTCATTCGATCTCTTTGTATACGCCTCAATTTCAGACCCTGTCATCTTGAGGTTGAAGAACTCAACTTCCAGCTTATGTATGTCATCACGACTGCAGTATTCTTCCTTGATCATCTCTTTGAAATTGTTCCATGGGGTGGCGTTAGCAGCAACCAACCCTAGTATTTGGACCTGTGCTTTCCACCATGTGAGGGCTAAACCCTCGAGAGTACCGGTAGCATACTTCACCCTGCGTGCCTCAGGGCATTCACACATTTCGAACACTGACTCCAGCTTTTCGAACCAGTGGAGAAGACCTACGGCTCCTTCAGTGCCGCTGAAAGTAGTTGGACGACAGTCCATGAAAGTTTTGAAAGTGCAAACAGGTGGTTGACCTGTTGTATAAGAATCAGAGTAAGGTTAAACACAAGAGTTGGTTTAAGAATGTAGGATCTAAGGATCCTAGTGTGAGTTGTATCTGCAGGGTATACCTCCTGCTTGTGCGGCTGCAACCGCCGCAGTAACTCGTTCGTTAATGAGGGCCGTCAGCTGGTCCTGAGTCATGTTGATACGTCCAGACATGATCTTCATAGTAAAGATAACGTAAGTGAGAGAGGTTCGCGAATAGTGCGATGACAGTAGAGAGTAAGCACACAAGTGTTCTCATGCAATAACAATTAGCGAGCAATGTAATCTAAGCATACCACGAGCAAAGTTCTATGTAATTCTAGCATGTAGGCAATAAACATAAACCTTATTACCTAGGATGTTGAGTCTTGCACGTGGAGCGAAGCGTCGTTGTGGATCGTTGAGAGCACTGTTCTGGTTATAGTCTGGTTTTAATAAAATCGTTTTCCCCATATTAAAACCGAGTTCTCTATAACCAATGGCTCTGATACCAATCTGTCACACCCCCAAAATCCACACGCGAAATATCACCGCTTGGAGGCGTGACTGACCAGGATCAAGCCACCAATCATATTGAACATGTAATTAATATATAAAAGTAAATGCCATTCAACCACCAATATGAAAGGTGTTCAAAATAAGTATAGGTTATCACTGTTTTGCGGAAGCGTATAAATAAAACCCAACTTAAATAAGTATGTAATGTCATAAGTGTTTAACGAAATAATCACGATCCAAGCCCACAACGACCAGCTCCTCCCTGTGCAAGCTCCAAGTATCTAACGACCTGCAAGGCATGTAACAGAGGATCAACAACTAGTTGAGCGAGTTCACAGAAAGTAAATGCGTAATAGTAAGTTCGTATGTAACATGTGGCTCTACTGGGCCGATAATACGTTCTATTGGTGGGGGCTTCCCATGTTGTATATCCACTAGACTATTCGTAACCATAAGTATCCTTCCCAATCCGAGGATAGTAGTAAGTATAATTTTACGTAGGTTTTACGTAAGTGCCCTTCCCAACCGAGGACAGTACGTAGCGAGTACGTAGGTTTAGCGCTGGCGTCCTTCCCAATCCGAGGACGGTAGTACGTAGGTTTTACGTAGGTTTAGTGCTGGTGTCCTTCCCAATCCGAGGACGGTACGTAGGCTTTACGTAGAGTTTGGCACAGGCATCCTTCCCAACCGAGGACCGTGGTAAGTAGTCTAGTGGTGATGTAAGTACAAGTAATCATTCAATCCCATTCCCAACCCGCCGGGAATCCCATGCCTTGGTAAGAGTGTGAACTCACCTTGGTTTGCTCGGTATGCACAAACAAGCACGCAAGTAGATCAATCAAATCCTAGATAGTTCACGTATGCGAAATCAGTTTTCGTACGAGTACAACATGGTAACACCGAGTCAAAGATCATCTCGTAGCACATAACACGTATTCAAACACATACGAAACATGCAATTCAGTTAACATCAGTTAATTAGGTCAGTTAAGTTCTAACGAAAACAAACCAAGTTACAACAGGCTCCCCACTCGACGAAACACCCTCAGTTTCGTTGAGAGTCCCTTCGGCGAAACAAACCCCAGTTTCGTCGTTTGATTTATTGACGAATCAAATCCTGATTCGTCATATTTCAGATTCGTCATTAAGTCCCGATTCGTCAAACGTCAGTTACGTATCACCTCAGTTACGTCATAATATCACAAAAACCCTAATTCGCCGACATCAACAGCAACCAATCAAGACCATTCTCATAGGGTCATCATCATTAAATAATCTGATACAATTCTATTGAATGCAATGGCATGATTGGACCATCTAAAGGTCTGATTACATGCCCACAAAGTTAATGAAATTGATCCTTTCTAAGTCTCGAAGCACACTGACAATCATATGATTACTTGAAAACTATTGGACCTCACCTTACACCACATACAAATCGGTTCAATCACATCTACTAGACATGTTACCCTACCCTACCTATATGCCTAATCAAATCATACTGTTACCCACAACTCATAAATTGATTCATATGTACATCTGACAAGATTCCAACAACTCATGTTCATAATTTTTGATCGTATAATATTTATATTATGATGCATACATGTTACATAGATTAACCCAACATTCACAACAAAGCAATAGATAATTACTAACCGCAAGGATGAATCGGTGGGATGCTGCCTCGAGGGGGGGGGGTGGTCTGCCGTCGCACTAAGAGAGCTCTAGGGTTTCAACTATTGCCAAAGATATGAAAACAGAAGTCGGTTCACGTTAATATTTGCGATTTAACGTTCTGGGCCCGAACTGGGCCTTTGGCGAAACTGTTGGGCCGGCGAAACAGCCTGTTTCGTCGAGATGAGTTTGACGAAACAAACTTCTGTTTCGTCGAGATGCTTTTGGCGAAACATAGCTTGTGTTTCATCGAGCAGTTTCATGTGTTAATGTGATTTCTAATATACTAAGTCTCATGCTATAATATCAACACATAATCAAGCAAACACAATACTTTATTATAACACAAGTGTACAGTTACAAGTCAGTCAAGCAAATCAACTAAACAGTCAAAGTCAACGTGCATTTAATGCAAAGGTGAAAGTCGGAAACTCGAGTTGTCACAGCACGCTACTAAAATCGCCACAGGGGGACATTATACCCAAATCCATTATTTCAAACCACCAATAATGAGGCTGAATATGTGGCCTTGATAGCAGGTTTGCAATTAGCTAAGAATATGAGGATTAGGTATCTTCAAGTATTCATAGATTCCCTATTAATTACTAATCAATATAATGGTTCCTATACTGTTAAAGGTGAAAAACTAATCAAATACCTAGAGGTAGTCAGGAAACTGCCCGATTCTTTTGCTTTTTTCAGTTTAACACAGGTACCTAGAGAAGAAAATGCAAAAGCTGACGCTCTAGCTAACCTTAGATCATCCCTAAAGATGCCAGAAGATGTGAAGATACCTATCATCCATGTTTTGTCTCCTGAAATTAAGGAAACTAAAGTAATGGAGATAGTGGAGGACGCCGCAATTGTACCTAGTAATGATGCGCAGTCAAATTCAGGATCCTGGATCCTTCCAATTCTGAACTATATCCATAGTGGGGAAATTCCCAAAGAGGAAAATCCTGGAGCCTTCAAGAATAATAAGTTTTAAAGGATTTTCATGAAGGAGACTGTGGAAATCACACTGGGGGCAGAGCATTATTTTCAAGGATCCTTAGAACAGGATATTATTAGCCTACTATGAAGAAGAATGCTGTTGATTATGCAAAGAAATGTGATGCTTGTCAAAGACACAGTAATATCCTACATCAACTAGCAGAGCCTCTGCATCCTATATCCTCTTCTTGGCCATTCATGAGATGTGGCATGTATATAGTTGGCAAGCTTCCTAAGGCACCAGGGGGAAAAGCATCCGTGATCCTGAAGGAAATGCTGAAAGCCTGACTCAAGACCTGGATACCATAGAAGAACTCATGGATTTGGCAAGGATAAGGTTGGCTAGCTATCAACAAAGAGTAGCTGGAGCTTACAACAAGAATGTCAGGGTTAAAAGGTTTCAAGTTGGTCACTTGGTATTAAGAAAAGCATTCCAAAATACCACAAATCCTGCTGATGGCAAGCTAGCACCAAAGTGGGAAGGCCCTTACCTAATTGAAGCTGAGGCAGGAAAGGGGGCATATCATTTACTGACAATGGATGGTGACCTCTTACCAAGAGCTTGGAATGTTGTTCATCTAAAGAAGTACTTTATGTAAGAGGGATCAGGGATCCTCAGCGACGCCAATATTCTGATTAAGGATCCAGGATCCTCAAAGGATATATGATTCTATCTTTTCTAACACATTAATTTCATCTTCATTCATTTTATACTTATTACTTATCATAAGACAAAGATGTTAAACATTTAACATCTATTTTCATAAAGTTTAAGATTTTGCAGAGTTGTTATCATTTTACATAAGATCAAAGTGGTTGGCCAAACTCTCCAAAGTTTTTGGGCTTGTCCCTAGTTTTTTGGGCTTGTCCCCAGTTTGTTGGGCTTGTCCCCAGTTTTCGGGCTTGTCCCCAGCTAAGGTATCTATTACCTTCTACGAATCAGGTTCTTACACCTTCGCCAGTTACGCACGATTATCCTAATGCAGTTAAAGGAAATGGGACCAGTATTCGCTTTAGGGGCTGACAATTTCATTGTACTGGCTGTATTTAGGATCCTAAGTATAATGGTAGACATACCATACATCCATTCCTAAGGTTTCTAATATTTTCACGTTAGCTAAGGTTTTGGCATCTTCATGTCACTAAGTTTGGATAGTCGCCAGTTTGGGCCATACTCCTGTTTACACAAGATTCTTTGGGCTTGTCCCCAGTTTTTTGGGCTTGTCCCCAGATTGTTGGGCTTGTCCCCAGATACTAACACTTTCTTTTGCAATTGGCTTAGTCCCAAGTTATATTTTGATTACAGGTTTCCAAAGGTAAACAGTTAAGGATCCAGGATCCTAACTTTCTATCAAATTTCATCCTTTGTTGATACAGTTGTAAGTGTTAAGGATATAGAATTCTAACTTGGATTCTCTGGTATGACCTTATTAACTTTAACTTTATTCTTGGTTTGTTAATTATACCCTTATTCTTTGACAACAGGATATATGATCCTTGATCATATAGTGTTTTATCTTTGGACTTAAACCAATTTCAATATACATTTGATATTCTAACAGTTATAAATCCTAAGACTTTAGAATAAGAATTGACAAATAAATGTATAACATTTAAAGACAAAATCAACAACACAAGAGATAGCCAAAAGTTAAAGTATTTAGGCTTGTCCCTAGTTTGTTGGGCTTGTCCCCAGTTTGTTGGGCTTGTCCCTAGTTATTTGGGCTTGTCCCCAGTTTGTTGGGCTTGTCCCTAGTTTATTTGGGCTTGTCCCCAGTTATTATGGGTTCATTCCTAATTATTTGGCTTGGTCCCAAGTTTGTTTTTCTTACAGGATCTTGGAGCTTTAAAGTTATACCAGTTCTGACAATAAGGATCCTGGATCATTGAAACTTTACTTTTCACAGTTTGTTTATTCAGTAATAATTTACAAGGATATAGAATCCTAACTTGGATTCTCTGGTATGTTCTAACTTTTTCTAAGCTGCAAGTTGTCTCGTATCCTTTTTAGTTAAGGATTATTGATCCACATTTGCCCGAACACTTCAAGTTTTCTGTAAAAAAAGTTTAACGTTATCATCAGATTTCCAACAACTTTCCAGTTGTTTGGCGATGATATCTTTGAAAATAGAAAGCATACATGAAAAATAAAGAGAGAAGAAACAAAAACAGATGTAGCTAAAAAAGTTTAATGTTTTTACCCATTCATTATGTATCAAAATCACATGGCCTGGATTTCACCAGCAAAACTGTGGACCATCCATCCAGGCCGGACAGGGCTATCTAACAGTTAAAGTGCCTATGCAGAAATTAAAATGCAGGAAGGTTAATAGCGAACGGGGTAGAAGGATTCATCCTCCACAAATAGAAGGATCTTCTGGTCTTTAAAGGCACTTGAGGAGTTATCTCTAACTCTATATTTTTCAATGATGATTATAGCAGGTCTTATCGGTGACGACAAGCAGTGTAACGACTAGTTACCAGCAGCAACGGCTAGTCCGCTTCTAACGGAAATATGACAGCTGTGAATCCTTATCACAACTGCCATATTGGGGGCAATTGTTATGTGACAACTCGAATTTCCGACATTCTTTATTCGCATTTAATGCACGTTGACTTTGACTATATGGATGTGTTATGATAAAACCTAGTGTGTTTGCATGGTTATGTGTAATTGTATAACATGTGTACTGTCTGTAGAACTTAAACTGTTAAGAACCCGACGAAACACAAGGCTGTTTCGCCATAGCCTATTCCGACGAAACAGGCTGTTTCGCCATGAACACTCCGACGAAACAGAAGTCTGTTTCGCCGGCCCAGATTCACGAAGCCCAGTTTGGGCCCAAAACGTTATTCTGAGTTTATTTACGTAAAACATCATCATATTTCACTTTCTATCAACACAACCGAAACCCTAGAGCTCTCTTACTGTGACGGCAAGCTAGAACCCACTAGAAACTCTTGTGCGATCAAAACCATCATCTCGGTTAGTAATCCTATGTGTCTTGATTGATCTCTCATCCATGTATGTGTTTCTGTGCCATGTGATTCTACTATGTTGATGTATAATTGTAACTGACACATGTTAAATATTAGGGTTCTTGTTATGATGATGATGATATAGTTTTTGATATGCATGGTTAATCGGATACGTAACTATATGCGAAACCTAACATGATCGAATATTCGGTTCTGGATGTTGTTATTATGATATGATTCTGAATGCAAGTTAGCATCTTGATAGGGTTTGATGATGTGATGTTATAATCGATATGTTGTATACGTAAACTAGGGTTCATGCTAGACGTTAAAGTGATCCGATGATTATACTATGATGAGGTTACTATGATTCTGTGTTGAATGATTACTGCATGATTGATAATATTGATGTCGGCTGCTATTATGATTAGGGTTTCTGTGTATTTCGTAACTGCTGTAACGGTGTCTACGAATCAGACATTCGACGAAACAGGAATCTCGGCGAAACAGAATGTGTTTCGCCAAGAGTCGTCGACGAATTAGAATCCTGTTTCGCCAAGCAAAGCCACGACGAAACAGAGTGTGTTTCGTCACTATATGTGTTTCGCCACTAGGTGTGTTTTCGCCAACTTATGTGTTTCGCCATATATGTGTTTCGCCGAACTGTGCAGTAAACTGAGTTAATTCTGCTAAGTGTTAACTGGAATATTTAACTGCTGTTAAGTGTAGCCATCATGTCCATCATGTATATGATTGTGATTACGTGATTACATGTTTTTACGTGCACAACTTGAACACAAACTGATTTCACATACGTACATACTTTAGGACGTGATTGATTTACCTTGAGCACATACTTAGCATACCGAGCAAACCAAGGTGAGTTCACACTCTTACCAAGGCATGGGATTCCCCGGTTGGGTTGGGAATGGGAATGAATGATTATCTGCACTTACATTAACACTAGACTATTTACCACGGTCCTCGGATTGGGAAGGATGCCTGTGCCAAATTCTACGCAAAGCCTACGTACTGTCCTCGGATTGGGAAGGACACCAGCACTAAACCCACGTAAAACCTACGTACTACCGTCCTCGGATTGGGAAGGACGCCAGTGCTAAACCTACGTACTACCGTCCTCGGATTGGGAAGGACGCCAGCGCTAAACCTACGTACTCGCTACGTACTGTCCTCGGTTGGGAAGGGCACTTACATAAAACCTGCGTAAACCTATACATACTACTATCCTCGGATTGGGAAGGATACTTATGATTACGAATAGTCTAGGGGATATATAACATGGGAAGCCCCCACCAATAGAACGTACTATCGGCCCAGTAGAGCCACATGTTACATACGAACTTACTATCACGCATTTACATTCTGTGAACTCGCTCAACTAGTTGTTGATCCTCTGTTACATGCCTTGCAGGTCTTTAGATACATGGAACTTGCACAGGGAGGAGCTGGTCGTTGTGGACTTGGATCGTGATTGTTACGTTAAACACTTTATGACATTTCATACTCTATTTTGTTGGGTTTTATTCATACGCTTCCGCTAAACAGTGATAACATATTTATGTTTTGGAACACCTCTCATATGGATTGGTTTGATTAAATTGCAATTACTTTTACTTTATACGTTGTTCTATATGATTGGTGGCTTGATCCTGGTCAGTCACGCTCCCAAGCGGTGATACTCCGCAGGTGGATTTTGGGGGGTGTGACATGTTAGGGCATGGATTTTATGCTAAGGATCATCTATCCTGAGACTGGGCATGGATCATGGATCCTTAACGGATTATGCAGGGAGTCTAAGGATCCAGAGTCGGAGGATCCAGGATCCTTAACATTACTTATGATTTCTAACAATTGTCACATTTTTAATGTTTATACGCAGACAATGGACTTAGTGGGCTAAATTTCAGCTAGAATCTCGGGAATATTCGTTCAAGATGCCCCACATGTGCTATTTTCACAACGGTTATGGGAAAAGAACGCGGACTAGCTTAATTTTTGGATTTTTTGTTATCTCTAAGATATAAGGGGTTGATCAAGTGTTGTAAGACGTTTTTTACACCTTCATACACACACACACACTCGCATATATCGAAAACCAGAAGCTCTCACAACGCACATAGCACCCAAGCAGTTGTAACACACTTGATCAACATCCAAAGTTGTAATATTTTTTATGCAATATAGTTGGTGATCGGTAGTTTCCATCACCCGAGGTTTTTTATGCCGGAGATCTTCTAAAGATCAAGGGCTTTTTCCTCATATTAATTGTTTTGGTCAAAAATCAGGCTAGGATAATGCAATCAAATCTCTTGTTGTGAGGTATGATGCTTGAATCCATGAACAAATGTATGCACAACTTGCAAATGAAATGAACAAGTGACACAAGGATTTATACGAGGAAAAAGCCCTTGATCAAGAGTTGTTCTCCGGCATAAAAAACCTCGGGTGATGGAAACTACCGATCACCAACTATAATTAAACAAATGATTGTTACAACTCGGGATGATAACAAGCTTGTTACAAGGATCACTAGTGTGCAAAAGTGTTGAAATCGCCAATGTATTGCAGAGAGCTTGCGAGAGTGTGTGTATTAGCTAACTTGTTCTAACTCAAGCTTGTTATCCCCTTTAAAAATAGAAATAACTTAAATAACTAACTATCCGCTAAATGTGCAAGCTACCCACGACTTCTAAAATGGTCACCAAGCTATGCACGTGCAGAATATTGTGAGCATATTCCCCAAGAATATCGGCAAGACCAAGTCCAATGCGTATACTCCTGTAAAACAAGCTCACATACAATGGAAACAACCATTAGTGTTAGAATTAACAATGAGGATTCTGGATCCTGATGTTGCAACGTCTTCTGAGGATCCTGGCTGCACTTGAGGATCCGTGATCCTTAGGTTTAGAAAATCTATCCATAACAATTGCCCCCAAAATATGAGAAGTAAAATGTAAACTAACGAGTCGTATTTTTCAACATTATCTGCAACGAACCATCCAACGGGATTATAGCCGTTAGAATCGAACTAGCCGTTACACATCTTGCGTCAGCGAAGTGACAACCTGCAGAATCATCATTATATATAGGTTAGAGATAAGGATCAATTTGCATTTAAATTTGAGCGATACTTCCCTTTAAATCCTCATTCAAAGATCGGAACATGTATCTCTCTTCTCCTTCTCTCTTCATCTTCTTTTCCGTTTCATCAAAATCTTAAGATTACAATGAAGCTACGATCCTCCCCTGCCAAGGATCACCAGAACGATAGCCCCCTGAAAAGCCAAGGGATTATGAAAAATCCTTCGAAGGAACTCTGCTGCTTCACTGACCCGGAGATTGACCAGATTCGCCTCTTTTTTCCGGCGGATACCGTTTTTTAACCATTTGACCCTACTGCCAAAAGTGACTCTGTCTCCGACACTTGGGTTGCTTTTCCGGCCACCCCATTTCTGATAGGATTCTCCTATCCTTTTCATGTCTTCACTCAATCTTTCTCTCCCCATCATTGGCATGGCTAATTGTTATGATATACTTTGTTTAAATTCATAAGTTAAGAACAAAAGTTTAATAGATTATGTCAAAAAGTTTAGGATATGATCAAGGATCAAATATCCTATAATCGATAAATTCAAAAGAGTAGTGTAATTTAAGGATCATGTGTCCTGTTGTCAAAGAGTAAGGGTCACTTAGATAAATAAAGAATAAAATCAAAGTGATCAAGGATCATACCTGAGAATCCAAGTTAGGATCCAAAACCTTTAACATTTACAATCAAGATGTGACAACCCTCACCTTTACAGGTATCCGTACAATTAATTAATTCTTAATTTGTGCTTAATGATTGTCCTTGATTTCAACTGTGATTAAATTATTTTCTGTTTTCTGATACATACATACATATGCATCACATTTCATACTGTCACTTCATTTATTATACACAAACTTAAGTGACAAACTTGATGCACAAAGCACTGCTAGCACACTAAACGGATAACCCAGAAAACATGCTGACAATGCCAGCACCTAGACAGACAATGTTTTTTAGGCCAGTATGAGCCAGAGATAGGGTACTACACTAGTAGGGAGTGTAGGGAAGTGAGGACCATAAAACTGCGTTACTAGGTGATAGTTATAGTGTCGGGAAGTGCCTAAAACACACTTTAAATGCAGAATTCTGCACTTAATACACAAAATTCAGCATTTAACTATGCTAGTAAAGTGTGAAAACTTGGCAAAATGGCCCTAGATACTTTCCAAAGTGTTGAGAATTAAATGTGTCACTAAAAGTAACATAAAAGACACTTTATGGATTAATTTAGCACTTTAACGGACAACACCCAACCGAACAACCGGACTTTACCCGGAACACAAAAATATTGCCAAACATATTGTTTTTACTTTTCTGAGCTAGTTAGGGTCCCCGAACACCCTAACACACTATATAAGTAACAACACACAATAAACCACTAACTTAACATTGAAACTTAACTAGATTAGCAACCATATGGTTGGAACCCAACCCCATACCCCCCCCCCCCCTTTGGGCGACGGTTACATGGGTAACCCACCCATTGCTTTCCTTGATTATTTTAATAGATAATGTTGGTGGATTAAGGGGCACTTTACATAATGGATAATCAAATGTGGAAGACTTCTATATATGAACCATAAGTCCACCACCTTCTCTCATCACAACACATTCCAAACTCAACTCTTCCTCTCCTCCTCCCTTGTGATCGGCCGAGAACCCACACACCCACCATCACCACCTTCAAGTCCATTCCAAGCAATCTCCATACTCCCAAAGGTGTAAGTGATCCTACAAGTAAGTTTGGTGTGTTCGGAAGCTCAAGGACCTCTCTCGTTTTCTTTTATCCATCACATTTACACTCTTGAACTCCCCTAGCCTTGTGCTAGTGGTAAGTGCTTTAGATCTTCATACTCTTCATATTTTTTGTTGGTTAATAGTGAAAAGATTGGTGAAAATATAAGAACTCTAAAGAACATAAACAAAGTCTTGAAGTATAAACTATCTAGAGATGAAGTATGGTTAAAATAATGATGAAATCATGTTATTCTTGTGTTGTTGTGATTATTGTATGTTGGTTGTTAGTAAAAATGATATGGTTCATCACATAGACTTGCTAGATCATGTTTAAAGACATGAACTAGCAAGATGTGAAAGTTGGAAATGTTGTGGATGATGGAATCATCCACACATAGACTATGAACTTGAATAAATGAAAGTTTTCTTGAAAAAGAAAGATCAAAGTAGGTTATAATCTCATAGATCTAAAGATCTGTGAGTGGGTTTTCGAAAGAACCAAGTGAAAAGTATGAGCTTTGTTAAAACTTGGGTCTTACATAAACTCATCACATTTTTAGTGGATAAACAAGTGTAGGAACTCTTGTGTAAAAAGAAAATTTCACAAAGAAATATTTTTAAAAAATATGACTAGAAGTTGTAAAAGTTCAAACTCTTTAAAAATAAAGTTTTTAAAGAATCAATCACATTTTTAAAGATAACAAGACCTACAAAGTATACTAGTAAGTTACTACATGTTTTTATAAACTTTCAAGTTCATGAGTTTATGGTTTATACTTGTTTTGACAAAGTTTGATAAATAGAGATTGTATATTGTTGATTGATAATTGTTTGAATGATTTTACAAAAGAAAATGATATGCTAGTAAGCATGGACACCTCCATTTACAAAGGAAACTCTGGCGAAATTTTTCTAAAATTTCAACACTTAGAAAGTATTTTTCTAGTAAGTGTTTACAAATATATTTTTAACTTGGTTTTCAAAATAAACTTCGCCATGATTTTTATTACAAAGACATTAAGTGCCGGAGGTTGATTTTCGTAAATAAAATTTGTTAAATATATATTTAGAATATATATTTCATACTAAAACCCCTGAGTGATTGTTTGTTTATTATGTGAACTAAATATATTATTTTTAGGGTAAAAATAATATAACTTATAACGCCATGATATTACGACTTCAAAATAATACTAAATTCTTACAAAATAAATATTTGAGTTACGCAAGTATTATCGCAATACAAAACGCTAGGACGTCACTTATATAGTATTTCGGAAAAATACTCTTGTATGTATGTTTTTGGTAAAAATATTATTTTGGAAAATTTACGAAGTAAAATATAATATTTTTGGGAAAAATATATATATTTTGGAATTGAGATGTTTTAGACAAGTGGGACTTAAAATATATTTTTCGTAGTTACAAGGGTACATGTATAAATACCCCCAACCTTGGAAAGGAAATACACTTATAAAATAATTAAGAAGTGTGAATACGAAATAGTTGTTTACCTATTTTCCTAAATACAAAAGTTAAGTTAAAGTAATTATTATTATTATTATTATTATTTTAACAAGTATAATATCAAAGTAACGCAACTCAAAACACTAGACCCTAAGCCAAGGCAAGGCCCGTTCGTCTAATAGACATTAGTACGTGTAGGTCGTAACGCAGCAGATCGAGTTTGAGATTGACGTTACAGGATACGCACTTCAGTGAGTTCATGTCCCCCTTTTCTCTTTACTGTTTTCAGTTTTATACTTCGGGGGTGAAATACATGCGACAATTATTACAGACATTTATTTACATGGTATGGTTAGCGTAGGGAGGGTTTACACTACTAGATCATGTGAAGGGTGGGTACAACACTTAAGGCCATTAATCCTCGTTGTTAGGACCGAGGGATACAAGAGTGATAGATCTATTTGGGTGTAGCGAGCCCACACCCGTGAGGCCGGGGCGGCCCATAGAGGTGACTGTGTCTTACAGCCGAAGCCCGGTAACAAATTTGCTAGGTTTGAGTTTTCCTGCACCTTTTCACACATACCAGTGGCTTTGCAACCCATTGGTGATCTCTTTTTCCTTATTGCTACATACCAGGGACTTTCATACATACTTTAAAGGTTTATACATACTCACTTTTACATGAACTCACTCAACTTTTGTTGATTTTTCAAACTACATGTATTTTAGGAAATTGGTGGATCTGGTAAGGTATGCAATCACGTCATGCTGTGTAGTGAATAATGATGTCATCCGGGTTTAGGAAGTGTGACCCTTGCCTGGACGGGTTGCACGCCTTTAAACCATGGTTTTATTCAAGTCTTTGTGGTGTCGTATGAACATGTTTTAATTATGTCATGGTTGTATGTTGTTTTATGTGTCGACTTTTAAAACAATGATGTTGTGGTAACTTTTAAAACTTAATGAATGGATGACTATCATGTGTTTTATTTTCATATAGCATTGTTATGATTGTGCTATGGTATTAAGAAGTCACACCAAATAAACCCACGCTTCCGCAAAAGCCAGGGTGTGACAGCTTGGTATCAGAGCCTCGATCATAGCGAGCTAGGATTCTTTCTCGAGTCTAGACTATGATCACTAGGGCTCTCACGAAAACATTTTACATTGCATACACTAAACGTCCAGATCCAGGGCATAAAACATTTTTACAAACAAAAAGGCACAAATACACTTTTCTAAAATTTATATTTCAGTCTTAGAGACTGAGAGGGTTCAGTCTTAGAGACTGAGGGAGTTCAGTCTTAGAGACTGAGGGAGGTTCAGTCTTAGAGGCTGAGGGAGGTTTAGCCTTAAAGGCTAGGGAGGTTCAGTCTTAGAGACTGAAGGGTTCAATCTTAGAGATTTGGGGAGGTTTAGTCTGAGAGACTGGGAGGTTGGTCTTAGAGACCAGGGAGTTAGTCTGAGAGGCTAGGGAGTTCAGTCTGAGAGGCTGGGAGGGGTAGTCTGGGAAGACTAGGAGGATTGCTTGCTTGCATTATTGTGACTTACATGTTTATTTGACATCATGATTGATATATGTGCATATGTGTGGTTGTGTTACAGACACCATGGTTTCTTCTTCCGACACAGGAGTATCAGACACAGTGGACCCCATGGCAGTTGTGTCAGACAATGAGATACCATCAGAGGGAGACGTCTACACGTCCGATACAACGAGTACAGATGACGATGATTTTTAGCCATTCGCTCTGCCAGACATCAGAGTTGAGATTCAGCCTGCTGATGGCTTCCTGCTGGGGATCTGCCTCTTGCGGTGATCCCTGCTACCGTCCCGCTTACTGCTTTCCCCATGGAGGATGTGCCACTCGATTGCTGAGGCCCCTGTAGAGGAGGCTCGTCTTGGTTCCCTTGTCCCAGACTCATTGGAGTTTGTGGCATCCGCGTCCCTGCACGACCAGGGTGTGCAGCATCACTCCCCTGACGTCGACCCTGATGTGGCGATGTCAGCTGCACCTGGTCCGTTACACGAGTTTGAGTTTGAACATGAGGTCGATGACGATTTTGACCCAGTTTTCCCCCTGATTTCAATCCTGATCATGATATCGAGTTTATTCATATAGACCAGCCCTTAGAGGCGTCGGTGGCTCCCATTGATCCGTTATTTGACATTCCTACCGACTTTGACATGGACCTTGTCGACCCTGAGCCCGTCGCAGCACCAGAGCCTGTTGTTGACCATGGCCCTGTTCTTGATGATGTCCCAGCCGTTGCACCGCCAGATATGGGTGCACCGGCCATTGCACCTCTTGTTGATGATATACCCATTGCTGACCTTCCCATTGTTGCACCGCCATTGGTGGATGATCCTGTTATTGATGCACCCATTGTTGCACCTGTAGTACCTGTTTCAGCTCCTGTGCATGCTGATCATGCACCATTCGCCACGCATATTGACCCTCGATACGCCGACACCCTCAACGGGTGGATCAACGATGATGACTACCCACCATATGTGCTACCAGTCACTCCTCCCGTAGCACCTGTTTCTGCACCCACTGATATCCCACTGTTTCACCCACACACCACTGACGCCCATCGCACTGATCTTCCCATCACATTCCTCCAGGACATACCGCTACCTCGTCCTGGAGAGGGTTCATCGAGGCAGCCGCCTGTTTCTATTCCACCTGTACCGTCATCAGTACCGTTCATGCCCCAGTTCCCTTACACTGCACCATCATTCGTACCGTCGGGCGAGCCGTTTCTGTGGGCTTCGCCCAACGTTATGCCATTACCAGATCCGTACCATCCTTATCACGTGGGGTACATGACAGAGGACATACTCGTATCTCTTCAGCTACAGCAGGACGCACTGAGTCATCGCATTCAGGAGTTAGAGAGAGCTCCACGTCCTCCATGCCACTGTCAGACACCTTTTGCTGCACCGCATGCTCCCTTTCCGCTTCCACCTGATTCAGATGTTCGTTTCCTTAGATTTGAGCAGCAGATTGCGTATTTGTTGCGCGTCATTCATGCCTTAGAGGAGGATTGGGTGCACATGCGCCGGTTGCTTTTCTCTTATCTTCCTCCTCCTCCTCCGCCATCAACATAGATATTTTTGGTTTGATGCAGGTTAATCATTTTGGTGAGAAAGTCGCGATTGAGCCAGCACATGAAGAACTTTTGAGAGATCACACTTTTTGTATATGATAGTTGTAGTTTGACTTGTATTTTTGAGGGTGATGTGACCCTATGATATCATTTGGATGTATGATGTACTATAAAACTTGTAAAAACAATATCGTGGTCGTGATTAACGAAAAGCTCAATGGCAACGTTCTCACTACATGCTTTGTTGAGTTATTTACTTTATGTTATAACGTGTGATGTTATGTGATTGATGAATGTTATTACATACGCATATTATTATACTTGCTATATCCTAACCTATATGATCGTCTTTTAGAAGATGCCTCCGCGACGCGATGTACGCATGCCTACTACCGAGGCGGAACTCCAGGGGATAATTGTCGCAGCTATAGTACAGTATGCGGCCTCCCAAACAGAAACGAGCAGGAACACTTCGAATAACAACAACAACAACGGCAATAACAATCCACCCAATGGTAATGTTAAGACCGTTTGAGACATATTACGATACATTTGGATATTTCTAGCACGTCTGCTGATACCATCTGTAAATTTCTAACGTATGTGCAGGGTGTACCTACAAGCAATTCCTTGACTGTAAGCCCGTAAATTTCGACGGATCTGGGGGTGCTGTTGCATTCGTCAGGTGGGCTGAGAAAACATATTATGTTCTAAGAATGAGCAAGTGTGCTCCCCAGCAACAAGTCACCTACATTTTAGGGCTGTTTCTGGATGGTGCCCTATCGTGGTGGAATCTACAAGTGCAAACGTTGGGAGAAGCGGCAGCTTATGCGTTAACCTGGAATGAGCTAAAAGAGCTAATGAGGAAGAAGTACTGCTCGCGTGCTGAAATACAGAAGCTAGAGACTGAGTTCTGGCATCTAAGAATGGAAGGTCCTAAGATTGCAGAATATGTTCAGGGGTTTCATGATTTGTCTCACGTGGTGTCGTACATGGTCACGCCCGAATTTAAACGAGTCGAACACTTCATCTGGGGATTGGCACCCCAGATCATGAGTATGGTTACCACGTCCAAGCCTGCAATGATCATGGAAGCCATCGACCTCAGTGTGGCACTTACTGAGGAAGCGATTAGATTGAACAAGTTTTCATTTTCCGAACCAAAGAAGAAGGAGACTCATGAGGAGTTGTCCGGTGAAAACAAACAAAAATTTTCCAATTTCAAGCAAGGTACAAGTAGTGTAAGCAAGAAGGGTGAGTCGAGCACACCGGCCAGGGCCAAAACCGGTGTTGAAAGCAGGGGGAAAGGCTAGATGGGCACTCTGCCCAAGTGTGATACATGCCAGCGCCATCATTCTGGCCAGTTCAGATTGAGAAAATGCGAGTCATGTGGGAAGAACGGCCACTCGAGGGATACATGTTGGGCCGGAACTGGTGTTGGGTGTGGTGGTAATCGAGGTTATGGAAATGGTAATGGAAACCGCCAACAGGGAGGAAATGGCGGAAATGGAAACCATGGAAATTTTGCGAACCAAGCTGGGAGTGGAAATCGCAACCAAAACAACGCTCAAGGTGGAAATGGGAATGGTCGGGGACCCGGTTGTTTCAATTGTGGAGACGCCGGGCATTTTAAGATGGAATGCCTAAAACTAAACCAAGCACGGGGAAGAGTCTTTAACATTGGTTCAAGGGAAGCACGCCAGGATCCAAACGTTGTCACTGGTACGTTCCCTATAAACCAATGCTTTGCATCTATTCTGTTTGATACTGGTGCGGATTATAGTTTCGTATCGTTAGAATTTAAGAATATGCTCGGATTAACTACTAGTAAGTTAGACGTTCCGTACTCGATTGAATTGGCGAACGGGAAACTAGTTGAAATGGGTGAAGTCATCAGAGGATGCGTAACAGAATTGGGAGGACACGAATTTACGCTAGATCTACTGCCAGTCGAGTTGGGAAGCTTCGACGTGGTAGTAGGGATGGATTGGTTGTCAAGCAACAAAGCCGAGATTGTTTGTCACGAGAATACCATTCGCATCCCAATGGCGAATGAAGAAACGATCGTAGTGCACGGAGAGAAGCATGATACGCCTCTGAGGATCATTAGCTGTCTGAAAGCTAGAAAGTGTTTACAAAAGGGATGTGTTGCATTCTTGGCACACATCGTGGATAAAGAATCCGCTGAGCCAAAGATTGAAGACATTCCAGTCGTAAAAGAATATCCTGAAGTCTTTCCAGAAGACATGCCAGGATTACCGCCTCAAAGACAAGTCGAGTTTCACATTGACTTGGTCCCAGGTGTCGCGCCGGTAG
Source organism: Helianthus tuberosus (assembly GCA_030545235.1). Taxonomy (NCBI): domain Eukaryota; kingdom Viridiplantae; phylum Streptophyta; class Magnoliopsida; order Asterales; family Asteraceae; genus Helianthus; species Helianthus tuberosus. The sequence goes on along the minus strand of CM060424.1, from coordinate 63,126,901 downwards.
CTAAGGCACCCTATAGACTTGCGCCTTCGGAAATGCAGGAGTTATCGACGCAACTTCAGGAGCTATTGGATAAAGGATTTATCAGGCCAAGCTTCTCACCTTGGGGAGCTCCAGTTCTGTTCGTCAAAAAGAAAGATGGTAGTTTTCGTATGTGTATAGACTACCGCGAGCTCAATAAGTTGACTATCAAGAACAGATATCCTTTGCCAAGGATTGATGACCTGTTCGATCAGTTGCAAGGTTCTATCTTTTATTCAAAGATCGACCTTCGATCAGTATATCATCAGTTAAGGATACAAGAGGAAAGTATCCCAAAGACGGCCTTTAGGACTCGTTATGGACATTACGAGTTCCTGGTTATGCCGTTTGGGTTGACAAACGCGCCAGCCATTTTTATGGATTTAATGAATAGAGTTTGTAAACCATACCTCGACAAGTTCGTAATTGTGTTCATCGATGACATTTTGATCTATTCGAAGACGAAGGACGAGCACGAACAGCACTTAAGAGCTATTCTAGAGCTACTTAAGAAGGAGAAGTTATACGCTAAGTTCTCGAAGTGCGAGTTCTAGCTGCGCGAAGTCCAATTTCTTGGACATGTGGTTAATGGAAATGGAATCCATGTGGATCCAACAAAGATCGAGGCGATCATGAATTGGGAGACTCCAAAGACGCCAACCGAGATTCGACAGTTCTTAGGTTTGGCTGGTTATTATTGAAGGTTCATTGAGGATTTCTCAAAAATCGCTCAACCTCTAACCGCACTCACACAGAAAGACAAGAAGTTTGATTGGGGAGACAAACAAGAAGAAGCGTTTCAGTTGTTGAAGAACAAGCTTTGTAATGCACCAATCTTATCGCTACCCAAAGGAACGGACGACTTCGTGGTATATTACGACGCTTCGCGTCAGGGATTAGGCTGCGTGTTGATGTAGCAACAGAAAGTTATAGCATATGCTTCTTGCCAGTTGAAGGTCCACGAGAAAAACTATACCACGCATGACTTGGAGTTAGGCGCGGTGGTATTTGCGTTGAAGATGTGGCGACATTATTTGTATGGCACGCGATGTACAATCTTCACTGATCACAAGAGCCTGCAGCACATATTTGACCAAAAGGAGCTTAACATGAGGCAAAGACGCTGGGTAGAACTATTGAACGGCTACGATTGTGAGATCAAGTATCACCCAGGGAAGGCGAAAGTGGTCGCCGATGCCCTGAGTCGAAAGGAAAGGATCAAGCCCATAAGGGTAAGGGCTTTGGAAATGATTGTCCAGACAGACCTCTCATTGCGCATTCGTGCCGCGCAGAGAGAAGCTCTCAAAGAAAGGAATATTGAGGATGAGTATCTCCGTGGGATGGAGAAGCAGTTGGTACCCAACGAGGAAGGAACTTTATGCTTCATGAAACGAATTTGGGTTCCTTTGTTTGGTGGATTGAGGAGTGTTATTTTTTATGAAGCCCACAAGTCGCGGTACTCAATCCATCCAGGGGCAGATAAGATGTACCAGGACCTAAAGGACTTTTACTGGTGGCCAAGGATGAAAGGCGATGTAGCGATATACGTTGGTAAATGTCTAACTTGCGCCAAAGTAAAAATCGAATACCAAAAACCGTCAGGTCTCTTGTAGCAACCTGAAATACCCAAATGGAAATGGGAGCAAATCTCAATGGACTTCATAACGAAATTTCCAAAGATGCCCAAGGGCCACGATACAATTTGGGTAATAGTAGACCGTCTAACCAAGTCTGCGCACTTCCTGCCAATCAAGGAGAAAGACAACATGAGTAAACTCGCTGAAGTATACATGAGGGAAATTGTTGCACGACATGGAGTGCCTCTCTCGATTATCTCTGATAGAGATGGACGCTTCGTGTCAAGGTTTTGGCAATCCTTCCAAGAAGCTTTTGGTTCACAGTTGAATCTAAGTACTGCCTTTCACCCACAAACTGATGGCCAGAGCTAACGAACAATTCAAACACTGGAAGATATGCTAAGAGCATGTGTAATGGATTTGGGTGGTAGCTGGCATAATCATTTACCATTGGTCGAATTTTCGTACAACAACAGCTACCACACAAGTATTGGAGCCGCGCCATTTGAAGCTCTTTATGGACGCAAGTGTCGATCACCGCTATGCTGGGCTGATGCGGGTGATAGACAGCTTGTTGGTCCCGAAATAGTGCAAGAGACCACAGACAAGATCTTTCAAATTCGAGAGCGCATCAAGGCGGCTCGCGACAGACAGAAAGGCAATGCAAATCAAAGGAGGAAACCTTTGGAGTTTCAAGTTGGAGATATGGTTTTGTTAAAGGTTTCACCGTGGAAGGGTGTGGCACGCTTTGGAAAGCGTGGGAAGCTGAATCCGCGTTACATTGGCCCATTCAGAATCCTACAAAGGATTGGTCTTGTAGCATACAAGTTGGACCTGTCTGCTGAACTTAATGGCGTGCATGATACATTCCATGTATCAAACCTGAAAAAGAGTCCAACTCAAGAGACAGTGATCATTCCTGCGGACGAAGTTCATATCGACGACACGCTCCACTTCACTGAAGAACCCGTTGAGGTTACGGACTGGAAAGTTAGCAAAACACGCAGGAGTAGTGTCAAACTCGTCAAAGTTCGATGGAATGCAAGACACGGGCCAGAATTCAAGTGGGAACGTGAGGATCGTATGAAAGAGAAATACCCCCATTTATTTCCCCAGACCCCTGCAACTAGAAGCAGAACCTAAAATTTCGATACGAAATTTTCTTAACGGGGGGAGAATGTGACAACCCTCACCTTTACAGGTATCCGTACAATTAATTAATTCTTAATTTGTGCTTAATGACTGTGCTTGATTTCAACTGTGAGTAAACTATTTTCTATTTTCTGATACATACATACATATGCATCACATTTCATACTGTCACTTCATTTATTATACACAAACTTAAGTGACAAACTTAATGCACAAAGCACAGCTAGCACACTAAACGGATAACCCAGAAAACATGCTGACAATGCCAGCACCTAGACAGACAATGTTTTTGAGGCCAGTATGAGCCAGAGATAGGGTACTACACTAGTAGGGAGTGTAGGGAAGTGAGGAACATAAAACTACGTCACTAGGTGATAGTTATAGTGCCGGGAAGTGCCTAAAACACACTTTAAATGCAGAATTCTGCACTTAATACACAAAATTCAGCATTTAACTATGCTAGTAAAGTGCAAACACTTGGCAAAATGGCCCTAGATACTTTCCAAAGTGTTGAGAATTAAATGTGTCACTAAAAGTAACATAAAAGACACTTTATGGATTAATTTAGCACTTTAACGGACAACACCCAACCGGACTTTACCCGGAACACAAAAATATTGCCAAACACATTGTTTTTACTTTTTTGCGCTAGTTAGGCTCCCCGAACACCCTAACACACTATATAATTAACAACACACAATAAACCACTAACTTAACATTGAAACTTAACTAGATTAGTAACCATATGGTTGGAACCCAACCCCATACCCCCCCCCTTTGGGCGACGGTTACATGGGTAACCCACCCATTGCTTTCCTTGATTATTTTAATAGATAATGTTGGTGGATTAAGGGGCATTTTACATAATGGATAATCAAATGTGGAAGACTTCTATATATGAACCATAAGTCCACCACCTTCTCTCATCACAACACATTCCAAACTCAACCCTTGTGATCGGCCGAGAACCCACACACCCACCATCACCACCTTCAAGTCCATTCCAAGCAATCTCCATACTCCCAAAGGTGTAAGTGATCCTACAAGTAAGCTTGGTGTGTTCGGAAGCTCAAGGACCTCTCTCGTTTTCTTTTATCCATCACATTTACACTCTTGAACTCCCCTAGCCTTGTGCTAGTGGTAAGTGCTTTAGATCTTCATACTCTTCATATTTTTGTTGGTTAATAGTGAAAAGAATGGTGAAAATATAAGAACTCTAAAGAAGAAAAACAAAGTCTTGAAATATAAACTATCTAGAGATGAAGTATGGTTAAAATAGTGATGAAATCATGTTATTCTTGTGTTGTTATGATTATTGTATGTTAGTTGTTAGTAAAAATGATATGGTTCATCACATAGACTTGCTAGATCATGTTTAAAGACATGAACTAGCAAGATGTGAAAGTTGGAAATGTTGTGGATGATGGAATCATCCACACAGAGACTATGAACTTGAATAAATGAAAGTTTTCTTGAAAAAGAAAGATCAAAGTAGGTTATAATCTCATAGATCTAAAGATCTATGAGTGGTTTTTCGATAGAACCAAGTGAAAAGTATGAGCTTTGTTAAAACTTGGGTATTACATAAACTCATCACATTTTTAGTGGATAAACAAGTGTAGGAACACTTGTGTAAAAAGAATATTTCACAAAGAAATATTTTTAGAAAATATGACTAGAAGTTGTAAAAGTTCAAACTCTTTAAAAATAAAGTTTTTAAAGAATCAATCACATTTTTAAAGATAACAAGAGCTACAAAGTATACTAGTAAGTTACTACATGTTTTTATAAACTTTCAAGTTCATGAGTTTATGGTTTATACTTGTTTTGACAAAGTTTGATAAATAGAGATTGTATATTGTTGATTGATAATTGTTTGAATGATTTTACAAAAGAAAATGATATGCTAGTAAGCATGGACACCTCCAATTACAAAGGAAACTCTGACGAAATTTTTCTAAAATTTCAACACTTAGAAAGTATTTTTCTAGTAAGTGTTTACAAATATATTTTTAACTTGGTTTTCAAAATAAACTTCGCCATGATTTTTATTACAAAGACATTAAGTGCCGGAGGTTGATTTTCATAAATAAAATTTGTTAAATATATATTTAGAATATATATTTCATACTAAAACCCCTGAGTGATTGTTTGTTTATTATGTGAACTAAATATATTATTTTTAGGGTAAAAATAATATAACTTATAACGCCATGATATTACGACTTCAAAATAATACTAAATTCTTACAAAATAAATATTTGAGTTACGCAAGTATTATCGCAATACGAAACGCTAGGACGTCACTTATATAGTATTTCGGAAAAATACTCTTGTATGTATGTTTTTGGTAAAAATATTATTTTGGAAAATTTACGAAGTAAAATATAATATTTTTGGGAAAAATATATATATTTTGGAATTGAGATGTTTTAGACAAGTGGGACTTAAAATATATTTTTCGTAGTTACAAGGGTACATGTATAAATACCCCCATCATTGGAAAGGAAATACACTTATAAAATAATTAAGAAGTGTGAATACGAAATAGTTGCCTAACTATTTTCCTAAATACAAAAGTTAAGTTAAAGTAATTATTATTATTATTATTATTATTATTATTATTATTATTATTATTATTATTATTATTTTAACAAGTATAATATCAAAGTAACGCAACTCAAAACACTAGACCCTAAGTCAAGGCACGGCCCATTCGTCTAATAGACATTAGTACGTGTAGGTCGTCACGCAGCAGATCGAGTTTGAGATTGACGTTACAGGATACGCACTTCAGTGAGTTCATGTCCCCCTTTTCTCTTTACTGTTTTCAGTTTTATACTTCGGGGGTGAAATACATGCGACAATTATTACAGACATTTATTTACATGGTATGGTTAGCGTAGGGAGGGTTTACACTACTAGTTCATGTGAAGGGTGGGTACAACACTTAAGGCTATTAATCCTCGTTGTTAGGACCGAGGGACACAAGAGTGATAGATCTATTTGGGTGTAGCGAGCCCACACCCGTGAGGCCGGGGCGGCCCATAGAGGTGACTGTGTCTTACAGCCGAAGCCCGGTAACAAATTTGCTAGGTTTGAGTTTTCCTGCACCTTTTCACACATACCAGTGGCTTTGCAACCCATTGGTGATCTCTTTTTCCTTACTGCTACATACCAGGGACTTTCATACATACTTTAAAGGTTTATACATACTCACTTTTACATGAACTCGCTCAAATTTTGTTGATTTTTCAAACTACATGTATTTTAGGAAATTAGTGGATCTGGCAAGGTATGCAATCACGTTAAGCTGCGTAGTAAATAATGATGTCATCCGGGTTTAGGAAATGTGACCCTTGCCTGGACGGGTTGCACGCCTTTAAACCATGGTTTTATACAAGTCTTTGTGATGTCGTATGAACATGTTTTAATTATGTCATGGTTGTATGTTATTTTATGTGTCGACTTTTAAAACAATGATGTTGTGGTAAATTTTAAAACTTAATGAATGGATGACTATCATGTGTTTTATTTTCATATAGCATTGTTATGATTGTGCTATGGTATTAAGAAGTCACACCAAATAAACCCATGCTTCCGCAAAAGCCAGGGTGTGACACAAGATAACCAAAAGAGAAACCTTAATAAAAGGTTAGGATCAAGGATCATTAGTTGTTTAGCTTCAAAAACCTGAAATGGAACATAACTTGGGACTAAGCCAATATAAGAGAAGAGTTAGAAACTGGGGGCAAGCCCAACAATTCTGGGGACAAGCCTAATATACTGGGGACAAGCCCAAAAAACTGGGGACAATCCCAAAGGATCTTGTGTAAACTGGAGTATGGCCCTCACGGGCGACTATCCAAACTTAATGACATGAAAATGCCAAAACCTTATCTAACGTGAAAATGTTAGAAACCTTATGAACGGATGTATGGTACGTCTACCATTATACGTAGGATCCTGAATATAGCCAGTACAATGAAATTGTCAGCCCCTAAAGCGGGTACTGGTCCCATTGCCTTGAACTGCACCAGGATCATCGTGCGCTACTGGCGAAACTGGGGACAGGCCCAAAAACTGGGGACTAGCCCAAATAACTGGGGTCAAGCCCAAATAACTGGGGTCAAGCCCAAATAACTGGGGTCAAGCCCAAATAACTGGAGACTTATGTGGATACTCAATCATTTGTTAAGGATATATTAACCTTCTGTAAAACTCAGAACTAAGTGAAAGAAGGATAAAAGATCCAGGATCCTTCCCCTCGAATATAAGTTAATTAGAGAAGTGGATAAATTGAGGTTAGATTATTACCAGAATGAGGATCATCTATCCTCTAAGGATCCTTCGAGGATATCGGTCATGAATATTGCTAAGGATCCTGAATCCTTATTACATGAAGTATCTTTTTAAGTGGACAGCATTCCAAGCTCTTGGTAGCAAATCACCTTCCATTATCAGCAATTGATATGCCCCCTTTCCTGCCTCAGCTTCAATAAGATAGGGGCCTTCCCATTTCGGTGCTAACTTGCCATCAGCAGGATTTGTGGTGTTTTGGAATGCTTTCCTCAACACCATATCACCAACTTGAAACTTCCTGATCCTGACATTCTTGTTATAAGCTCCAGCCATCCTTTGTTGATAGCTGGCTATTCTTATCCTTGCTAAATCCCTGAGTTCTTCTATGGTATCTGTTTTGGTCAAAAATCAAGCAAAGATAATGCAACTAAATCTTTAGTTGTGAGGTGTGATGCTTGAATCAATGAACAATATTAAGGATCACTCAGAAATGTAATGAACAAGTGACACAATGATTTATACGAGGAAAAAGCCCTTGATCAAGAGTTGATCTCTGGCATAAAAAACCTCAGGTGATGGAAACTACCGATCACCAACTCAGATTAAACAGAAAATGTATTACAACTTTGGATGATAGCGATCTTGTTACAAGGATCACTAGAGTGTAATGTGCAAAAAAGTGTGTAATCGCCGAGCAAACTGTCGAGAGCTAATGAGAGCAGTTACGAGTGTGTGTGTTTAGCCAAAAATAGCCAAGTGTTCTAATCTAGCTCGCTATCCCCTTATAAATTTGGAAAATATCTAAGCTAACTAACTATCCGCATTTCGTGCAAGTCTTTCACGACCTCCATAACGTCCATATTAGTCAAGCACGTGCGGAATAAAAAGGGAATATGCTCCAGGAATATCGCCAAGACCAAGTCCAAGCACGTACTCCTACAAAACAACATCATATTCAAAGCAGACAATCGTTAGTGTAAGGATCACTATGATGATCCTGGATCCTGATCCTACAATACTCTCTGAGGATCACTAATTCAAACAGAATTGAGGATCCCTAAGCCCGACAGTAATTGAGGATCACTGATCTTTGGAAAATCATCCCCTAACAATTGCCCCCAAAATATAAGGAGTAAAGTGTAAATAAACGAGTTATATTTTCTCGTTCTTATCCGTAACAAACCAACAGATATATAGCCGTTACATTCTGACTAGCCGTTGCCAATCTGACGTCATTGAAGTGACTATCCTGCAAAATGATGATTATAAATTGAAGTTAGAGATAAGGGTTAGGAAGCATTTAAATTCGTGCGTTTCATCCTTTAAATCCTTATTCGAAGATCTGATCAGGTACTTCTCTTTCCTTTCTCTCTTTATATTCTCATTCTGTTTCTTCTTCTTCACCATCATCATGACCAAGATGATGCTAAGATCTTCACCGGCTAAGGATCACAAAAAGGACGGTCCCTTGAAGAGCCAAGGGATCATCGAAGACTCTGCGAAGGAACGATGCTGCTTTACTGATCCGCAGATAGACAGGATTGGCCATTGTTTTCCGGCGAGCACCGTTTTTAAAGCTTTTAACCCCACCGTCCTAACCGACTTTGTTTCTGAAACCTGGGTAGCTTTTCCGGTCACCCCATTTACGATAGGATAATCGTATCCTTTTCCTGATTTCACCCAATCTTTCTTCTCTCTCACCGGCATCTCCTACATCCAAGCGATGCCAATGATGTGGAGGGTCTTGTATACCCTCGAAAGAATCATTGAGCATGAAGGTATTGATCTGGGAATGTCGGAGTTAGCAGAAATGTACAACCTTGTGAGCCATGGATCTCATCGATATCTATTCAAACACAAACCCGGTGAAGAACACCCCATCCTCAAAACCACTAAGAATGACACCAACTGGAAAAGGCGATTCTTCTTTGTCAGAAGGGATTCCATCCCTGATGGGAAGGATCTGCCAAGAAAGTGGGCCATCCACAGTAGGATAGAGGTCCCTTAGAAGGATCACAGGATAACCTTGTTTCTGCTGAAGATCACTAACATCCTTTTGTTTCTTTTATGCAGCTGTCTCTGTTTCGCATATTATTCCATCGCCTGCCACCAAGGAGAGGCTCGCTGCTTTCCGAAAACTTTATCCTGCAATAAGATCATTTCAAGCAAATACCCAGGATTCTCAAGAAGTATCCTCAGGCTCTGTTACGATGTCAAGTAAGTATCCCATTTTGTGCATAACTAAATGTTTAAATTAAAATGAAATAAGGATACTTATCTGTTTTGGATGTGTAGGTGCTGGAAAATCATCGAAGTCTGCTACTCATTTCAGTGTCACTGACCTCGATGTTGTCCGATCCGCAAAGAAGAAGCCTGCTGCTAGTCCATCCGTCACGGTCCCCAAGGCAACCACTTCTAAGGGAAAGGACAGAAAGAAAAGGAAGATTGTTGATACCCTTGAAGGTCTGCCTCTGATCCAGCATCAGTTCGAGGAATACGTTGCTGAGGTGAGAATAACTGATCCTTAAATGTGATTCTTGTACATGATCCTCCCATACTGAGGGTAAGGGATCCTGAATTGTATCCTTTCTTTTGCAGAAATTTGCTGAAATCCAAGATTACGTAGGGAGTCTTGAAGAGGTTGAGCTAAAGTGTTTGGACCTCCAAAAGATCATGCTGGCCAAGGATTAAAAGATTGCCTCCCTCGAAAACGATGTCAATCTGGTGAAGAAGGATCTTGTCCTGGCTTATGTCATTGTTGATCAGGAGAAGTCTGAAATCACAAATGATGCTAAAGTCTCCGCTGCCATTGCTATGTACAAAACCAAGTTGCAGATGGCCTCAGGATCCTAACTTTGACAAGAGCAACTGGGACATAGAGGGCTGGAAGGCTAGGTTGGCCGAGCTGGATGACGAAGAAGAGGCTGGTGAGGTCTTAGCAATCGAGGCTGGCAGCAGTGGGGTTAAGGATCATGTGGGTCATGCCGGAGCTGGAGGAGCTTGTGAAGGTGATGGTGATGCAACAAAGGTGTAATCTGCAAGAATGGGCGATGATGGACATTTCTAGACGCGGCTGGAGCCCATTTTTTTTTAGGATTTGAAAGTTTTTTGGTTATGGTGTTTTGAAAAAATGTTGGGTTGTATTCGAACAATAGTTTCTAGGGTTATGGATCATGGATCCTTAGACAATAGGTAGGATAATGGGTGGTGGATGGATCCTCTGTTTGGGGTATGAAGCCACTTGTTATCCTGCCATCTTGTATTTCCTGCACTCTTAAGACCAGTTAACAATGGACACCCTTTGCCAACCCATGTGGACGGGCCACGTTTTGCTGGTAGAAACGTGGGTTGGCAATTTTGACAACCTTGAAGGATTTAGCGTTTTGTGAATAAATAAAACCTTAACTTTTTGGCTATTTCCCGTGTTGTTATCCTTGTGAATACTTTACTTTTCAATTGTTGTGATATATATTTTGTCTGAATTTATTAAGTAAAGAAGAAAAAATTTAATAAATATCCTCAAAAAGTTTAGGATATGATCAAGGATCACATATCCTATAGTCGACAAGTTCTGAAAAGTAGGGTAGTTTAAGGATCATAAGTTCAGTTGTCAAAGGATAAGGGTCACTCATGTAAATAATAAATAAAATCAAAGTAATTAAGGATCATACCTGAGAATCCAAGTTAGAATCCTAACCTTTAACACTTATAATCAGGATAACCAAAAGACAAACCTTAGTAGAAGGTAAGGATCAAGGATTCTTGGTCGTTTAGCTTCAAAAACCTGAAATAGGATACAACTTGGGACTAAGCCAATATAAGATAAAAGTTAGTAACTGGGGACAAGCCCAATATACTGGGGACAAGCCCAAAGGATAACTGGGGACAAGCCCAAAGGATAACTGGGGACAAGCCCAAAGGATAACTGGGGACAAGCCCAAAGGATCGTGTGTAAACTGGAGTATGGCCCTCACTGGCGACTATCCAAACTTAGTGACATAAAAATGCCAAAACCTTAGCTAACGTGAAAACGTTAGAAACCTTAGGAACGGATGTATGGTACGTCTACCATTATACGTAGGATCCTGAATACAGCCAGTACAATGAAATTGTCAGCCCCTAAAGCGAGTACTGGTCCCATTGCCATGAATTGTACCAGGATCATCGTGCGCTACTGGCGATACTGGGGACAGGCCCAAACTGGGGTCAAGCCCAAATAACTGGGGTCAAGCCCAAATAACTGGATACTTCTGTGGATACTCAATCCTTTGTTAAGGATACCTAAACCTTCTGCAAAACTCAGAATCAAGTGAAAGGAGGATGAAGGATGCAGGATCCTTATCCTTATATGAGATAATTAAAGAATGAAATAGTTTGAGATAAGATTATTACCAAAATGAGGATCCTCTGTCCTGTAAGGATCCTTCAAGGATACTTGTCGGGTAAGGATCATGGGTCCTTATCACATGAAGTATTTCTTCAAGTGGACAGCATTCCAAGCTCTTGGTAGCAAATCACCTTCCATTGTTAGCAATCTATATGCCCCCTTTCCTGCTTCAGCTTCAATCAAATAGGGGCCTTCCCACTTTGGTGCTAGCTTTCCATCAGCAGGATTGGTGGTATTCTGAAATGTTTTCCTCAACACCATATCACCAACTTGGAATTTCCTGATCCTGACATTTTTGTTGTAAGCTCCAGCCATCCTCTGTTGATAACTAGCCATCCTTATCCTTGCCAAATCCCTGAGTTCTTCTATAGTATCCAAGTCTTGAACCAAGTTTTCAGCATTTTCTTCAGGATCACGAATGCTTGTTCTTGCAGTAGGAACCACCATCTCTGTAGGGATCACTGATTCTGCTCCAAATACCAAAGAGAATGGAGTCTGGCCAGTAGCATTCTTGGGAGTTGTTCTATCAGTCCAAAGCACATAAGGTAGTTCTTCTGCCCATTTTCCTTTCTTGGATCCAAGCTTCTTCTTCAAGTTGTTGATGATGATCTTGTTGGATGATTCTTCCTGGCCATTGGCTTATGGGTGGACTGGTGTTGATGTTATCATCTTAATCCCCCAGCTGTCACAAAAGTTAGTAGTTCTACTCCCAATAAATTGGGATCCATTATCACAAACAATTTCAGAAGGGATACCAAATCTAGTAGTAATGTTTCTTTTAATAAAGGATATCACTTCCTTTTCACTGACTTGAGCAAAGGCTTCAGCCTCTATCCATTTGGAGAAGTAATCAGTCATAGCAAGCATGAATACTTTTCCACCAGGTGCCTTAGGAAGCTTTCCAACTATATCCATTCTCCATCTCATGAATGGCCAGGAAGAGGATATAGGATGCAAGAGCTCTGCTGGTTGGTGAAGGATATTACTATGTCTCTGACAAGGATCACACTTCTTAGCATAATCCACAGCATCCTTCTTCAGTGTAGGCGAATAGTATCCTGTCCTCAGGATCCTTGAGAATAATGCCCTACCCCTAGAGTGGTTTCCACAATCTCCTTCATGAAAATCCTTTAGGACTTGTTGGATTTCAGGATCCTCAATGCATCTAAGATATGGTCCTGCAAGAGATCGTTTATTTAATATGTTATTCAATATTGTAAATTGAGATACCTTAATTTTAAAAGCCCTGGGGTTTTCTCCTGTAGGAATCTCTCCATGTTGGATATATCTCATGATTGGAAGGATCCATGATCCTGAATGAGATTGTGTATCATCACTAGGGATGATTGCAGAATCCTCTCCTATCTCCATGGCTACATGATCCTCGATAGCAGGGGTCAGGATATGGATAATAGGGATCTTGATATCCTCTGGAATCTTTAAGGATGATCCTAGATTGGCCAATGCATAAGCTTCTGCATTCTCTTCCCTTGGTACCTGTGTCAAACTAAAGGAAACAAAAGAGAGTGCCAATTCTTTGACTATCTCTAAATATTTGATTAGCTTTTCACCTTTAATAGCATAGGATCCATTAAAGTGATTAGTGATTAATAATGAATCTACATGTACCTCAAGATACCTGATCCTCACATGCTTGGCAATTTGCAAACCAGCTATCAAGGCTTCATATTCAGCCTCAGTATTAGTAGTTTGAAACTCACAAGCTATGGAGTGGGGTATTATGCCCCCCTATGGCGATTTTAGTAGTATTCCAAGTCCTGTTCCTTTGATATTAGAGGCTCCATCAGTGAAGAGTATCCAAGGATCCTTAGTTTCTTCAAGCTGTTGGACTTCTAACTCAGCTTCCTTTTGCAAGTCACTACTGAAATCTGCCACAAAATCAGCTAAGGCTTGGGATTTAATGGCAGTTTTAGGCTCATGTCTTATATCATAAGCACTAAGCTTCACTGCCCACTTAGCCATTCTTCCTAACATTTCAGGTTTCCTGAGAACATTCTTAATTGGAAAATTAGTCTTAACAATATTGGCATGAGTTTCAAAATAATGTCTTAATTTAGTAGATGCCATAATTAATGCAAGGATAAGTTTCTCTAAATGTGAATACCCGGATTCAGCATCAAGAAAACTCTTACTTAAATAATAAACAGGATGTTGTGTACCTTGGTGATCCTTAACAAGGACCGCACTTACAGCTTTTGAGGATACTGCTAGGTATAAGGATAATATATCCCCCTTTTCTGGTTTCATCAAGGCGGGGGCTGAGGATAGGTAATCCTTAAGAGCTTTGAGGGCACTTTCATGCTTCTTAGTCCATTCAAATTTCTTGTTCTTCCTCAGGATGTCATAGAATTCCTTGCACTTTTCTGAGGATATGGATATGAACCTGTTCAAGGCTGCGATCCTGCCTGTCAATCTTTGCACATCCTTGGCATTGGCAGGAGATTTGATATTCACAATAGCCTTAATCTGCTCTGGACTTGCATCAATGCCCCTCTTTGTCACCATATAGCCTAGGAATTTCCCTGCTTTAACACCAAAATGACATTTGGAAGGATTCAGTTTCATATTAAATTTATCAAGGATATTGAATGCTTCCTCCAAGTCTTTAAGGTGATCCTCAGCTTTTTTGGACTTAACCACCATGTCATCTATATAGACTTCCATAGTATGTCCAATTTGTTCCTTGAACATCATATTGACTAGCCTTTGATAAGTAGCACCTGCATTCCTTAGTCCAAATGGCATAACAATATAACAATATATACCAGTTGGGGTCATAAAGGTTGTATCCTCTTGATCAGATGGTTCCATGTGAATTTGTTGAAATCCAGATGAAGCATCCATAAAAGTCAACAACTCATGATCCGCGGTAGCATCCACCATGGAGTCAATGTGGGGTAATGGGAAAGGATCCTTGGGACATGCCTTGTTTAAATCAGTAAAATCGACACATACCCTCAACTTTCCATTTTTCTTTTGAACAACAACCACATTGGCTAGCCACCTTGGATACTTAACCTCTTTTATCATACCTGCCCGAAGTAGTTTATCTACCTCCTCCTGGATAATAGCATTCCTTTCAGGTGCAAACTTCCTTCTTTTTTATTGAATTGGCTTGAATGACCTGTCAATGCTGAGTTTATGAGTAATTATATCTTTAGATATACCTGTCATGTCTTCATGCTTCCAGGCAAAGGTAGTTTTCCTTCTTTTAAGGAAGGATACTAGATCCTGTTCAATGTCGCTAAGGATCCCTGATCCTATGAAGATCTTGGATTCAGGATCATGAGGATCCATGAGGATTTCTTTTACATCCTGCTCTCTTGCCTCCAAGACATCTCTTGAAGGATACTTTAATTGCTATTGCTCCCTTGGTCTTGAGGCTGGCTTCATTGATGAAGTATAGCTATTCTTAGCTTCTTGTTGATCTCTCTCAATTTTCACCACTCCCCACGGACTAGGAAGCTTTACGCATTGATGATATGTGGATGGGACTGCCTTCATGTCATGTATCCACGGCCTGCCAAGGATAACATTACAACATGATATGCAATCTATAACACAAATTTTTTTTATAAGAATGAAGTCCTTCAATATAGATGGGAAGTTTGATGTCCCCTAATGTGTTCTTGGTTTCTCCACTAAATCCCACAAGGACTGAGGATGTTGGGACAATATCAGACTCCGAGATATTCATTTTCTTGAGGACATCAAGCTGAATGATGTTCACAGAGCTTCCTCCATCGATTAGGATCATGCGAACAAAGTGGTTAGATATAAATAAGGTAATAACAAGACCATCATGATGAGGATCCTTGACATCAACACGATCATCCTCATCAAAGGTTATGACTTTATCCTAGGTAACAATGGAGGTCAGGATGGGTCGTCTCCATTATCCATCTTGGTTTCCTTGGCATGTCTTTTGGCTGCTGAAAAGGAAGTACCACAAATGTCTGATCCACCGGATATGAAGTTTATAACTTGTGCATCTGCTGGAGGAGCAGGAGCCCTTTCCGGGATCCTTTCAGGATCCTGGATCCTTGACTTCTTTCATCCCAAAAGCTCCTTCAAATGCCCCTTGCTTAACAACTAACCAATTTCCTTTCTAAGTGCAATACACTCTTCAGTGAGATGCCCGAAATCCTCATGATATGCACACCACTTGGACTTATCCTTTGTAGCAGCTGGTTTATCACTTTTTCTCGGCCACCTAGCTTTCTCACCTAGATTCTGCATTGCAAGAATTAGTTCATTGTTATAAACAGAAAAACAGTATTCAGAAATGGGAGGATAATCCTCATCATCCTCTTCCTGTTCCACTTCATGCACGTTTTGGTTATCAGATTTGTTGTAGGACTTTGATTTGTTGTTCCTGAAGTAGGATCCTGTCAGTCTTTCCTGGATCCTTTTATCATCCTCTAATCGGATGAATCTAAGGGCCCTGGTTCTTACTTCATCAAGATTCCTGCAAGGGGTCATGACAAGATCATCATAGAATAATGAATCCCTAAGCAATCCCATATTAAAGGCTTCTACAGCCGTAGCAATATCCAGGTTAGGAATGTCTAAGGATTATTTACTAAACTTAGTGATGTAATCTCTAAGTGATTCATTTTAACCTTGTGTTACCCTATAAAGATCACTAGTTAAACGTTCAAATTTTCTACTACAAGAGTATTGACTATTAAACAGATTAACTAGATTAACAAATGAAGTAATAGAGTAAGGGGGAAGACTTAGCAGCCATTTAAGAGCAGAACCTGTGAGTGTGGATCCAAATCCCTTGCTTAGAGATGCTTCTTTTAACCTCTCAGGAATTGTATTGATCTCCATCCTCTCCCTGTATTGAGCTACATGCTCCTCTGGATCCGTTGAACCATCATACAGCTTCATGGATGGTATCTAGAATCTTTTGGGTATCTCAGCATCACATAAGGGTGGTGCAAAATGAGATATCCTATGGCTACCATCTGCGATCTCAGGAATGGGATTGACCACTCCTGGAACACTGGATATCATATCCTTAAGCTTCTATAATTCCCTAGCCATAGCTTGATTGATACCTGTATCGTGCATGGAGCCATGGTTAGTGTTATAAGAATTATTGAAAGTGTTACCTCCCAGAGGATTCATGTTTGGAATTCCAGATGTGAATCCATATTGACGGGACTCCGGTATGATCGAAGCACCAGATGAAGCAATGGTCTGCATTGGTATGAAGTCTCCTTGATGAACATCCAAACTTGGAGGCTGCATACTCCTTAAGGATCCTTGATCCTGAAAGATGTTGGATCCTTGATGCTGAGAGGATCCTTAAACCTGAAAGGATCCTTGAGGCTGAGAGGAGGATCCTTGAACCTGAAAGGATCCTTGAGGCTGAGAGGAGGATCCTTGAACCATAGAGGATCCTTGGACCCGAGAGGATCCTGTAACCATGGAGGATCCTTGGACCATGTGCATTCCCAAATATCCTCCTAAGCTGACGACGGATCCCTGATGCTCGACAGAGGCTCCGAAAGGTTGAAAGTAAGATCCTAGAGCTTGAGTCATTGTTGTTGTTCCATAATGCCTTCCTGGTAATCCACCCAAGTATTGCACGTCCAGAGCTGCTGAATGCTGGGAAGTTATGACCGGAGTGTCGAAATTCAGCGATCTGGGCATCAATGGGGAATGATCCTCCATCGATTTCTTCTGTTTCTTGATATCACCTATCTCCCTGAGGATCATTTCGTTGGTTTTATCCTGCTCTTGCATGCAATCCTTCATCTGCAAAATCAAAGTAAAGAGATCACTATTAGTAGGATTAGTGGAAACAGAAGAAGTTGGTGGTTTTGGAAAAATTGGGCTTGGTCTCTTTGCAGCATTCTCAGCATTCTTCTGAGATCCAAAAGGTGGTGGAGGCAAAGGTGGAACGCCTTGTGAAGAACTGATTGGCGGCATTGAACTTGAAGTGTTCTTCGCTGAGGAAGCCATCTGCTTGGTTGTAATGAACCGAAATGACCACAAAAATATGAATCTTCTTAGGAATGAAGCACCAATTGCCCCACGGTGGGCGCCAAACTGTTTTGGTCAAAAATCAAGCAAAGATAATGCAACCAAATCTTTAGTTGTGAGGTGTGATGCTTGAATCAATGAACAATATTAAGGATCACTCAGAAATGTAATGAACAAGTGACACAATGATTTATACGAGGAAAAAGCCCTTGATCAAGAGTTGATCTCCGGCATAAAAAACCTCGAGTGATGGAAACTACCGATCACCAACTCAGATTAAACAGAAAATGTATTACAACTTTGGATGATAGCGAGCTTGTTCCAAGGATCACTAGAGTGTAATGTGCAAAAAAGTGTGTAATCGCCGAGCAAACTGTCGAGAGCTGATGAGAGCAGTTACGAGTGTGTGTGTTTAGCCAAAAATAGCCAAGTGTTCTAATCTAGCTCGCTATCCCCTTATAAATTTGGAAAATATCTAAGCTAACTAACTATCTGCATTTCGTGCAAGTCTTTCACGACCTCCATAACGTCCATATTAGTCAAGCACGTGTGGAATAAAAAGGGAATATACTCCAGGAATATCGCCAAGACCAAGTCCAAGCACGTACTCCTGCAAAACAACATCATATTCAAAGCAGAGAATCGTTAGTGTAAGGATCACTATGATAATCCTGGATCCTGATCCTACAATACTCTCTGAGGATCACTAATTCAAACCGAATTGAGGATCCCTAAGCCCGACAGAAATTGAGGATCACTGATCTTTGGAAAATCCTCCCCTAACAGTATCCAAGTCTTGAACCAAGTTTTCAGCATTTCCTTCAGGATCACGGATGCTTGTTCTTGCAGTAGGAACCACCATCTCTGTAGGGATAACTGATTCTGCTCCAAATACTAAAGAAAATGGAGTTTGGCCAGTGGCATTCTTGGGAGATGTCCTATCAGCCCATAGTACATAAGGTAGTTCTTCTGCCCACTTTCCTTTCTTGGATCCAAGCTTCTTCTTCAAGTTGTTGATGATGATCTTGTTGGATGATTCTGCTTGACCATTAGCTTGTGGGTGGACTGGTGTTGATGTTATCATCTTAATCCCCCAGCTGTCACAAAAGTTAGTAGTTCTACTCCCAATAAATTGGGATCCATTATCACAAACAATTTCAGAAGGGATACCAAATCTAGTCATAATATTTCTTTTGATAAAGGATATTGTTTTGGTCAAAAATCAAGCAATGACAATGCAACCAAACTTTCTGTTGTGAGGTATGATGCTTGAATTGATGAACAACAATAAGGATCACTATGAAATGTAATGAACAAGTGACACAAAGATTTATACGAGGAAAAAGCCCTTGATCAATGAATGATCTCCGGCATAAAAAACCTCGGGTGATGGAAACTACCGATCACCAACTCAAATTAAACAAGAAAATGTAATACAACTTCGGATGATAGCGAGCTAAGTACAAGGATCACTATAGTGTATTGTGTAAAAAAGTGTGTATTCGCCAAGTGAGTTAATGAGAGCTGGTGAGAGCAGTTGTAAGAGTGTGTGTGTAGCCAAAAATAGCCTAGTGTTTTCTAATTAGCTCGCTACCCCTTTAAAAATGGAAAATATCTACTCTAACTAACATTCTGCAAATGGTGCAAGTCCTCCACGACTCCATAACGTCCACTCCTAGGCCAAGCACGTGCGGAATAAACATAGAATATGCTCCAGGAATATCGCCAAGACCAAGTCCAAGTTGATACTCCTGCAAAACAATTTCGAATTCAAAGTAGACAATCGTTAGTACAAGGATCCTTATGATGATCCATGATCCTGAATTACTTCTGTGGATCACCAATTCAAACAGAAGTAAGGATCACTAAGCCCAACAGTAAATGAGGATCACTGATCATTTAGAAATCCACCCCTAACAATTGCCCCCAAAATATAAGGAGTAATTATGTAAATAAATGAGTTATATTTTGTTCTTATCCGCAATCAACCAACGGATAACTAGCCGTTGTAATCGGACTAGCCGTTACGAACATGACGTCACTGAGGTGACTATCCTGAAAAATCATCATTATAAATAGGAGTTAGAGATAGGGATCAATTCGCATTTAAATTCAAGAGAAACTCCCTTTAAATTCATATCCGAAGATCAATCAGGTATTTCTCTTCCTCTTCTTCCTTTACGTTTTCTTTCTCTGCTCCTTCTCTCTTCACCTTCTTCATAATCAAGATGATGTTAAGATCCTCCCCTGCTAAGGATCACAAGAAGGACAATCCTCTTAAGAGCCAGGGGATCATCAAAGATTCAACGAATGAAAGGTGCTGCTTCACTGATCCGCAAATAGACAGAATCCGGCATTGCTTTCCGGCGAACACATATTTCAAACCGTTTGATCCAACTGTTCTAAGTGATTACATTTCTGAAACTTGGGTAGCCTTCCCGGACACACCGTTCACAATAGGATACACATATCCTTTCCCTGAATTCACCCAGTCTTTCTTTTCTCTTACCGGCATCTCCTATATTCAAGCTATGCCAATGATCTGGAGGGTCTTATATACCCTCGAAAGGATTATTGAGCAAGAAGAAATTACTCTAGGAATGTCGGAGTTGGAAGAGATGTATGATCTCACCACATTTGGATCCCACCGATATCTATTCAGGCGTAAACCCGGTGAAGAACATCCCATCTTCAAAGCCACTAAGAATGATACAAACTGGAAACGGCGATTCTTCTTTGTCAGAAGGGATTCTATCCCGGATGGAAAGAATCTGCCAAGGAAGTGGAGCACCCATGGTAGGATATAGGATCCTGAGGAGGATCACCAGATAACCTTGTTTTTGTATAAGGATCACTAACACTCTTTTGTTTCTGTTGTACAGCTATCTCTGTTTCGCACCTCATACCATCACCTGCCACCAAGGAAAGGCTCGCTGCTTTCAGAAGACTTGATCCTGCAACAAGGTCATTTAAAACAAACACCCAGGACTCACAAGAAGTATCCTCAGGTGCTGTCACTATGTCAAGTAAGTATCTTGTTCTTTGTATAGTTAAATGCTTAAATAAATAGTTAAATAGAAATAGAATAAGGATACTTATCTGTTTTGAATGTGTAGGCACCGGTAAATCCTCAAAATCTGCCTCCAAGTTCAACATCACTGATCTTGACAATGTCAGATCCTCCAAGAAAAAGTCTGCTGCTAGCCCCTCCGTTGTAATCCCCAAGGCTACCACTTCAAGGGGAAGAGGTGGAAAGAAAAGAAAGACCTCTGAAGCTGACAACCTTCAAGGCTTACCTCTAATCCGTCATCAATTCCTCGAATACTTTAATGATGTAAGGATCACTGACTTAACTTGATTATCCTGCCCATTTGAGGATCACTTGATCCTGATCTTTGTATTGTCTTCATTGTAGAAATTTGCGGAGATCGAGGACTATGTTGGGAATATTGAAGAGCTAGAGGAGAAACACTCTGACCTCCAAAAAGTAGCAATGCTCAAAGACCTCAAGATCGCTTCCCTTGAAAAGGATCTCAACGATGCCAAAGCTCAAACAGCTGCCATTCTGATCAATTTTGATTATGAGAAGAGCGAGATCATGGAGGATGCTAAGGTCTCCGCTGCCTTTTCCATGTACAAGACAAAGCTACAGATGGCTCAAGAAGCTCATGATCCCGCCTTTGATAGGAGCAGCTGGGACATGGAAGGCTGGAAGGCCAGGCTGGCTGAGTTGGAGGATGAGGATGAGGCTGACGAGGTCCTGGCAATTGAGGCTAGTGGTAGTGGCAAGGATCAGGCGAAGGATACTGGAGCTGGAGGGGATGATGATGCAGCGAAGGTGTAAGCTGCACGAATGGGCGATGAAGGACATTTCTAGACGTAGCCGGAGCCCATCTTTTAGTTTGGTTATGGTTTTTATTTTGATGATGTTTTGATGAACAATGGTTGGTCTGTACTTAAACAATAGTGATTAGGGTTGAGGATCGTGGATGATCCTTTGAACAATAGGTAGGATAACGGGTGGTGGATGGATCCTCTGTTTGGGGGATGAAGCCACTCGTTATCCTTCCGTCTTTTGATTCCTGCACTACCAAGACCTTTAGACAATGGACACCCTTTGCCAACCCATGTGGACGGGCCACGTTTTGCTGGTAGAAACGTGGGTTGGCAATTTTGACAACCTTAAAGGGTTTAATCTTTTGTGAATAAAATAACTTTAACTTTCTGGCTTATCCTGTGTTGATATCCTTGTTAACATTTTACTTTCCAACTGTCGTGATATTCTTTTTGTTTAAACTTATCAAGTAAAGAAAAAATTAAGAAATATCCACAAAAAGTTTAGGATATGATGAAGGATCACATATCCCAAAGCCGATTAGTTTTGAAAAGTTATATAGTTTAAGGATCACAAGTTCAGTTGTTAAAAGATAAGGGTTACTCAAATAAATAATGAATAGAATCAAAATAGTTAAGGGTCATACCTGAGAATCCAAGTTAGGATCCTAACCTTTAACAGTTGTAAATAGGATAATCCAAAAGACAAACCTTAGTACAAGGTAAGGATCAAGAATCCTTGGTCATTTATCTCCAAAAACCTAAAATAAGGTACAACTTGGGACTAAGCCAACATAAGATGAATGTTAGTAACTGGGGACAAGCCCAACAATTCTGGGGACAAGCCCAAAGGATAACTAGGGACAAGCCCAAAGGATAACTGGGGATAAGCCCAAAGGATCGTATGTAAACTGGAGTATGGCCCTCACTGGCGACTATCCAAACTTAGTGACATGAAAATGCCAAAACCTTAGCTAACGTGAAAACGTTAGAAACCTTAGGAACGAATGTATGGTACGTCTACCATTATACGTAGGATCCTGAATATAGCCAGTACAATGAAATTGTCAGCCCCTAAAGCGAGTACTGGTCCCATTGCCATGAACTATACCAGGATCATCGTGCGCTACTGGCGAAACTGGGGTCAAGCCCAAATAACTGGATACTTCTGTGGATACTCAATCCTTAGTTAAGGATACTTGAACCTTCAAAACTCAGAATCAAGTGAAAGGAGGATAAAGGATGCAGGATCCTTATCCCTTTATAAGAGAATAAAAGAATGAAATAGTTTAAGATTAGAAGATTACCAAGATGAGGATCATCCGTTCTGTAAGGATCCTTCAAGGATACTGGTCAGGTAAGGATCATCGATCCTTGTCACATAAAGTATTTCTTCAAATGGATAGCATTCCAAGCCCTTGCTAGCAAATCACCTTCCATTGTTAGCAATCGATATGCCCCCTTTCCTGCTTCAGCTTCAATCAAATAGGGGCCTTCCCACTTTGGTGCTAGCTTTCCATCAGCAGGATTGGTGGTATTCTGAAATGCTTTCCTTAACACCATATCACCAACTTGGAATTTCCTGATCCTGACATTTTTGTTGTAAGCTCCAGCCATCCTTTGTTGATAACTGGCCATCCTTATCCTTGCCAAGTCCCTGATTTCTTCAATAGTATCCAGGTCTTGAACCAAGTTTTCAGCATTTTCTTCAGGATCACGAATGCTTGTTCTTGCAGTTGGAACCACCATCTCTGTAGGGATCACTGATTCTGCCCCAAATACCAAAGAAAATGGAGTTTGGCCTGTAGCATTCTTGGGAGTTGTCCTATCAGCCCAAAGCACATAAGGTAGTTCTTCTGCCCATTTTCCTTTCTTGGATCCAAGCTTCTTCTTCAAATTGTTGATGATGATCTTGTTGGATGATTCTGCCTGACCATTAGCTTATGGGTGGACTGGTGTTGATGTTATCATCTTAATCTCCCAACTGTCACAAAAGTTAGTGGTTCTATTCCCAATAAATTGGGATCCATTATCACAAATAATCTCAGAAGGGATACCAAATCTAGTAATAATGTTTCTTTTAATAAAGGATATAACTTCCTTTTCTCTGACTTGAGCAAAGGCTTCAGCCTCTATCCACTTAGAGAAGTAATCAGTCATAGCAAGCATGAACACTTTTCCACCAGGTGCCTTAGGAAGCTTTCCAACTATATCCATTCCCCATCTCATGAATGGCCAGGAAGAGGATATAGGATGCAAGAGCTCTGCTGGTTGGTGAAGGATATTACTATGCCTCTGACAAGGATCACACTTCTTGGCATACTCTACAGCATCCTTCTTCATAGTAGGCCAATAGTATCCTGTTCTCAGGATCCTTGAAAACAATGCTCTGCCCCCAGTGTGGTTTCCATAATCTCCTTCATGGAAATCCTTTAGGACTTCTTGGATTTCAGGATCCTCAATGCATCTTAAATATGGTCCTCATGATTGGAAGGATCCATGATCCTGAATGAGATTGAGTATCATCGCTAGGGATGATTGCAGAATCCTCTCCTATCTCCATAGCTACATGATCCTCGATAGCCGGGGTCAGGATATAGATAATAGGGATCTTGATATCCTCTGGGATCTTCAAGGATGATCCTAAATTGGCTAATGCATCTGCCTATGCATTCTCTTCCCTTGGTACATGTGTCAAACTAAAGAATACAAAAGAGAGTGCCAATTCTTTGACTATCTCCAAATATTTGATTAGTTTTTCACCTTTAACAGCATAGGATCCATTAAAGTGATTAGTGATCAGTAAAGAATCTACATGTACCTCAAGATACCTGATCCTCATATGCTTTGCAATTTGCAAACCAGCTATCAAGGCTTCATACTCAGCCTCATTGTTGGTCGTTTGAAATTCACAAGCTATGGAGTGGGGTATTATGTCCCCCTGTGGCGATTTTAGTAGTATTCCAAGCCCTGTTCCCTTTACATTAGAGGCTCCATCAGTGAAGAGTATCCAAGGATCCTTAGTTTCTTCAAGCTGTTGGACTTCTAACTCAGCTTCCTTTTGCAAGTCGCTACTAAAATCTACCACAAAGTCAGCTAAGGCTTGGGATTTGATGGCAGTCCTTGGTTCATATCGTATATCGTATGCACTAAGCTTCACTGCCCACTTAGCCATCCTTCCTGACATTTCAGGTTTCCTGAGGACGTTTTTAATTGGAAAATTAGTCTTAACAATAATTGCATGAGTCTCAAAATAATGTCTTAATTTAGTAGATGCCATAATTAATGCAAGGATAAGTTTTTCTAAATGTGAATACCTGGATTCAGCATCAAGTAAGCTCTTACTTACATAATAAACAGGATGTTGTGTACCTTGGTGATCCTTAACAAGGACCGCACTTACTGCTTTTGTGGATACCGCCAAGTATAAGGATAACACATCTCCTTTTTCTGGTTTCATCAAGGCTGGGGATGAGGATAGGTAATCTTTAAGAGCTCTGAGGGCACCTTCATGCTTCTCAGTCCATTCAAATTTCTTGTTCTTCCTCAGGATATCATAGAATTCCTTACACTTTTCTGAGGATTTGGATATGAATCTGTTCAAAGCTGCGATCCTGCCCGTCAATCTTTGCACATCCTTAGCATTGGCAGGAGATTTTATATTCACAATAGCCTTAATTTGTTCTGGAGTTGCTTCAATGCCCCTCTTTGTTACCATATATCCTAAGAATTTACCTGCCTTCACACCAAAATGACACTTAGAAGGATTAAGTTTCATATAATATTTATCAAGGATATTGAATGCTTCCTCCAAGTCTTTAAGGTGATCCTCAGCTTTCTTGGACTTAACCACCATGTCATCAATATAGACTTCCATAGTGTGTCCAATTTGTTCCTTGAACATCATATTGACTAGCCTTTGATAAGTAGCACCTGCATTCCTTAATCCAAATGGCATAGCAATATAACAGTATATACCAGTTGGGGTCATAAAGGTTGTATCCTCTTGATCAGATGGTTCCATCTGAATTTGTTGAAATCCAGATGAAGCATCCATAAAAGTCAACAACTCATGACCCGTGGTAGCATCCACCATGGAGTCAATGTGGGGTAATGGGAAAGGATCCTTGGGATATGCCTTGTTTAAATCTGTAAAATCGACACATACCCTCCACTTTCCATTTTTCTTTTGAACAACAACCACATTGGCTAACCATCTTGGATACTTAACCTCTCTTATCATACCTTCCCGAAGTAGTTTATCTATCTCTTCCTGGATAATAGCATTCCTTTCAGGTGCAAACTTCCTCCTCTTTTGATGTATAGGCTTGAATGACCTGTCAATGCCAAGTTTATGAGTAATTATATCCTTAGATATACCTGTCATGTCTTCATGTTTCCAGGCAAAGGTGGATTTCCTTCTCTTAAGGAAGGATACTAGCTCCTGTTCAATATCGCTAAGGATCCCTGATCCTATGAAAATCTTGGATTCGGGATCATCAGGATCCATGAGAATTTCTTTCAAATCCTGCTCTCTTGCCTCCAAGACATCTCTTGAAGGATACTTTAATTGCTATTGCTCCCTTGGTCTTGAGGCTGGCTTCATTGAGGATGTATAACAATTCTTAGCCTCCTGTTGATCACTCTCAATTTTCACCACTCCCCATGGACTTGGAAGCTTTACACATTGATGATAGGTGGATGGGACTGCCTTCATGTCATGTATCCATGGCCTGCCAAGGATAACATTACAACATGATAAACAATCCATAACACAAAACTTTTGATAAGAATGTAATCCTTCAATATAGATTGGGAGTTTGATGTCCCCCAATGTATTCTTAGTTTCTCCACTGATTCCCACAAGCACTGGGGATCTTGGGATAATATCAGACTCCGGGATATTCATCTTCTTGAGGACATCAAGTTGGATGATGTTCACAGAGCTTCCTCCATCTATAAGGATCCTGCGAACAAAGTGGTTAGAAATAAACAATGTAATTACAAGACCATCATGATGAGGATCCTGGACATCAACACGATCATCCTCATCAAAAGTTATGACTTTATCCGGGGTGACAACGGAGGTCCGGACGGGTATGTCTCCATTATCCATCTTGGTTTCCTTAGTGTGTCTCTTTGCTGCTGAAAAGGATGTACCACAGATGTCTGATCCACCGGATATGAAATTTATGACTTGTGCATCGGCTGGAGGAGCAGGAGCCCTTTCCGGGATCCTTTCAGGATCCTGGATCCTTGACTTCTTTCGACCCCAGAGTTCCTTCAAATGCCCCTTGCTCAACAAGTAACCAATTTCCTTTCTTAGTGCAATACACTCTTCAGTGAGATGCCCGAAATCCTCATGATATGCACACCACTTGGACTTATCCTTTGTAGTAGCTGGTTTATCATTCTTCGTTGGCCACCTAGCTTTCTCACCTAGATTCTGCATTGCAAGGATTAGTTCATTGTTATCAACAGAAAAACAGTATTCAGAAATAGGAGGGTAATCCTCTTCATCCTCTTCTTGTTCCACTGAATGCACGTTCTGATTGTCAGACTTATTGAGAACTTGGATTTGTTGTTCCTGAAGTAGGATCCTTGTTTCTCTTGTTTTGAGGATCCTGCTAATCTATCCTGGATCCTTTTGTCATCTTCTAGGCGGATGAACCTAAGGGCCCTGGTTCTTACTTCATCAAGATTCCTGCAAGGTGTCATTACAAGATCATCATAGAATAATGAATCCCTAAGTAATCCCATTTTAAAGGCTTCTACAACCGTAGCAATATCCAAGTTAGGAATATCCAAGGATTCTTTACTAAACTTAGTGATGTAATCTCTAAGTGATTCATTTTGACCTTGTGTTACCCTATATAGATCACTAGTTAATCGTTCAGACTTTCTACTACAAGGGAATTGACTATTAAACAAATTAACTAGATTAGCAAATGAAGTAATATAGTAAGGGGGAAGACTTAGCAGCCATTTAAGAGCAGATCCTGTAAGTGTGGATCCAAATCCCTTGCATAGACATGCTTCTTTTAACCTTTCAGGAATTGGATTGATCTCCATCCTCTCCATGTACTGAGCTACATGCTCCTCTGGATCCGTTGAACCGTCATACAGTTTCATGGATGGTATCTGGAATCTTTTGGGTATCTCAGCATCACATAAGGGTGGTGCAAAACGAGATATCTTATGGCTACCATCTGCAATTTCAGGAATGGGTTTAACCACTCCTGGAACACTGGATATCATATCCTTGAGCTTCTGTAACTCCCTGGCCATAGTCTGATTGATACCTGTATCCTGCATTAAGCCATGGTTAGTGTTGTATAAATTATTGAAAGTGTTACCTCCCACGGGATTCGTGTTTGGAATTCCAGATGTGTATCCATATTGACGAGACTCTGGCATGATTGAAGGACCAGAGGGAGCAATGGTCTGCATTGGTATGAAGTCTCCTTGATGAACGTCCGAGCTCTGAGGCTGCATACTTCTCAAGAATCCTTGATCCTGAAGGACGTTGGATCCTTGAAGTTGAGATGATCCTTGAACCTGAAAGGATCCTGGAACCAGAGAGGATCCTGGGACCAGAGAGGATCCTGGAACCAGAGAGGATCCTGGGACAAGGGAGGATCCTCGGACCGGGAAGGATCCTTGGACCTGGGAGGATCCTTGGACCTGGGAGGATCCTTGGACCTGGGAGGATCCTTGGACATGAGAGGATCCTTGGACCTGAGAGGATCCTTGGACTACATGCATTCCCATATATCCTCCTGACGTGAAGTATCCCTGATGCTGAGAAAAGGATCCTAATGGTTGAGAAGAGGATCCTTGAGGCTGGAAGTGAGAGCCAAAGGCCTGACTCATGGGTGTTGTTCCATAACGCCTTCCTGGTAATTCACCCAAGTATTGCACGTCCGGAACCGCTGAGTGCTGAGAAGTTATGACTGGAGTGTCGAAGTTCAGCGATCTTGGCAACAGAGGAGAGTGATCCTCCACTGATTTCTTCTGTTTCTTGATCTCATCGATCTCCCGGAGGATCCTTTCGTTGGTTTTGTCCTGCTCTTGTGCATGATTCCTCATCTGCAAAATCAGAGCATAAAGATCATTAGTAGTAGGATTAGTTAAAACATAAGAAGTTGGTGGTTTTGTGAAAATGGGGGTTTGTTTCTTCGCAGCATTCTCAGCATTGTTCTGGGATCCAGAAGGTGGTGGAGGCAAAGGAGGAACGCCTTGGGAAGAACTGAATGAAGGCATCAAACTTGAAGTATTCTTCGCTGAGGAAGCCATCTGCTTGGTTGTAACGAACCGAAATGAGCACGAAAATACGAATCTTTCTAGGAATGAAGCACCAATTGCCCCACGGTGGGCGCCAAACTGTTTTGGTCAAAAATCAAGCAATGACAATGCAACCAAACTTTCTGTTGTGAGGTATGATGCTTGAATTGATGAACAACAATAAGGATCACTATGAAATGTAATGAACAAGTGACACGAAGATTTATACGAGGAAAAAGCCCTTGATCAATGAATGATCTCCGGCATAAAAAACCTCTGGTGATGGAAACTACCGATCACCAACTCAAATTAAACAAGAAAATGTAATACAACTTCGGATGATAGCGAGCTAAGTACAAGGATCACTATAGTGTATTGTGTAAAAAAGTGTGTAATCGCCAAGTGAGTTAACGAGAGCTGGTGAGAGCAGTTGTAAGAGTGTGTGTGTAGCCAAAAATAGCCAAGTGTTTTCTAATTAGCTCGCTACCCCTTTAAAAATGGAAAATATCTACTCTAACTAACATTCCGCAAATGGTGCAAGTCCTCCACGACTCCATAACGTCCACTTCTGGCCAAGCACGTGCGGAATAAACATAGAATATGCTCCAGGATCCTTTTGATACTCCTGCAAAACAATTTCGAATTCAAAGTAGATAACCGTTAGTACAAGGATCCTTTTGATGATCCATGATCCTGATCCTGAAATACTTCTGAGGATCACCAATTCAAACAGAAGTAAGGATCACTAAGCCCAACAGTAAATGAGGATCACTGATCATTTAGAAATCCACCCCTAACAGATATCACTTCTTTTTCTCTGACTTGAGCAAAGGCTTCAGCCTCTATCCACTTGGAGAAGTAATCAGTCATGGCAAGCATGAACACTTTTCCAACAGGTGCCTTGGGAAGTTTGCCAACTATATCCATTCCCCATCTCATGAATGGCCAAGAAGAGGATATAGGATGTAGGAGCTCCGCTGGTTAGTGAAGGATATTACTCTGTCTTTGACAAGGATCACATTTCTTGGCATAATCCACAGCATCCTTCTTCGTTGTAGGCCAATAGTATCCTGTCCTCAGGATCCTTGAGAACAGTGTCCTGCCCCAGTGTGGTTTCCACAATCTCCTTCATGAAAATCCTTTAGGACTTCATGGATTTCAGGATCCTCAAAGCATCTCGTATATGGTCCTGCAAGAGATCGTTTATATAACATGTTATTCAATATTGTAAATTGAGATACCTTGATTTTGAATGCCCTGGGGTTTTCTCCTGTAGGAATCTCTCCATGCTGTATATATCTCATGATTGGAGGGATCCATGATCCTGAATGAGATTGTGTATCATTACTAGGGATGATTGAAGAATCCTCTCCTATCTCCATACCTACATGATCCTCAATAGCAGGAGTTAGGATATGAATAATAGGGATTTTGATATCTTCTGGAATTTTCAAGGATGATCCTAGGTTGGCCAATGCATCAGCTTCTACGTTTTTTCCCTAGGTACCTGTGTTAAACTAAAAGAAACAAAAGAGAGTGCCAATTCATTGACTATCTCTAGGTATTTGATTATTCGTTCACCTTTAACAGCATAAGATCCATTAAAGTGATTGGTAATTAACAATGAATCTACATGTACCTCAAGATACTTGATCCTCATGTGCTTGGCAATTTGCAAACCAGCTATCAAGGCTTCATATTCAACCTCATTATTAGTAGTTTGAAATTCATAAGCTATTGAGTGGGGTATTATGTCCCCCCTGTGGCGATTTTAGTAATATTCCAAGTCCCGCTCCTTTGATATTAGAGGCTCCATCAGTGAAGAGTATCCAAGGATCCTTAGTCTCTTCAAGCTGCTGAACTTCCAACTCAGCTTCTCTTTGTAAGTCACTACTAAAATCTGCCACAAAGTCAGCTAAGGCTTGGGATTTGATGGCAGTCCTTGGTTCATATCTTATATCATAAGCACTAAGCTTCACTGTCCATTTATCCATCCTTCCTGACATTTCAGGTTTCCTTCGTGATCTTTAACAAGGACTGCACTTACTGCTTTAGAGGATACCGCTAGATATAAGGATAATATATCCCCTTTTTCTGGTTTCATCAAGGCAGGAGCTGAGGATAGGTAATCCTTAAGGGATTTGAGAGCATTTTCATGCTTTTCAATCCACTCAAATTTCTTGTTCTTTCTCAAAATGTCATAGAATTCCTTGCACTTTTCTGATGACTTTGATATGAACCTATTCAAGGCTGCGATCCTCCCTGTCAGCCTTTGCACATCCTTGGCATTGGCAGGAGATTTGATATTCAAAATAGCCTTAATTTGCTCTGGACTTGCTTCTATGCCTCTTTTTGTTACCATGTAACCTAGGAACTTGCCTGCTTTAACACCAAAGTGACACTTTGAAGGATTCAACTTCATATTGAATTTGTCAAGGGTATTGAATGCTCCTCCAAGTCTCTAAGGTGATCCTCAGCTTTCTTGGACTTAACCACCATGTCATCTATGTAGACCTCCATAGTGTGTCCTATTTGTTCATTAAACATCATATTGACTAGCCTTTGATAAGTAGCACCTGCATTCCTTAGTCCAAATGGCATAGCAATATAACAATAGATACCAGTTGGGGTCATAAAGGCTGTATCCTCTTGGTCAGATGGTTCCATCTGAATTTGTTGAAATCCAGATGAAGCATCCATAAAAGTCAACAACTCATGACCCGCGGTAGCATCCACCATGGAGTCAATGTGGGGTAATGGGAAAGGATCCTTGGGACATGCCTTGTTTAAATTAGTGAAATCGACACATACCCTCCACTTTCAGTTTTTCTTTTGAACAACAACCACATTGGCTAACCATCTTGGATACTTAACCTCTCTAATCATACCTGCTCGGAGCAACTTGTCTACCTCCTCCTGGATAATGGCATTCCTCTCAGGTGCAAACTTTCTCCTCTTTTGATGTATGGGTTTGAATGACCTGTCAATTCCAAGCTTGTGAGTAATAATATCTTTAGAGATACCTGTCATATCTTCGTGCTTCCAGGCAAAGGTAGTTTTTCTCCTTTTAAGGAAGGATACCAAATCCTGTTCAATGTTGTTGAGGATCCCTGATCCTATGAAGATTTTGGATTCAGGATTATGAGGATCCATAAGGATATCTTTCACATCCTGTTCTATTGCCTCCAAGACATCTCTTGGAGGATACTTTAGTTGCTATTGCTCCCTTGGTCTTGAGGCTAGCTTCATTGATGAGGTATAGCAATTCTTTGCTTCTTGTTGGTCGCTCTCAATCTTTATCACCCCCCATGGACTAGGAAGCTTTACACACTGATGGTAGGTAGATGCAACTGCTTTCATGTCATGTATCCATGGCCTGCCAAGGATAACATTGCAACAAGATAAGCAATCTATAACACAAAATTTTTTATAAGAATGAAGTCCTTCAATGTAGATAGGAAGTTTAATGTCCCCCAATGTATTCTTGGTTTCTCTGCTGAATCCCACAAGAACTGAGGATCTTGGGACAATATCCGATTCAGGGATGCTCATTTTCTTGAGGACATCAAGCTGAATGATGTTTACTGAGCTTCCTCCATCTATCAAGATCCTACGAACAAAATGATTAGATATAAATAGGGTAATAACAAGACCATCATGATGAGGATCCTGGACATCAACACGATCATCCTCATCAAAAGTTATAACTTTTTCCTGTGTAACAGTAGAGGTTCGGATGGGTCTATCCCCATTATCCATCTTGGTTTCCTTGGCATGTCTTTTGGCTGCTGAAAAGGAAGTACCACAAATGTCTGATCCACCGGATATGAAGTTTATAACTTGTGCATCTGCCGGAGGAGCAGGAGCTCTTTCTGGAATCTTTTCAGGATCCTGGATCCTTGACTTTTTTCTTTCCAAAAGCTCCTTCAAGTCCCCATTGCTTAACAAATAACCGATTTCTTTTCTAAGTGCAATACATTCTTTGGTGAGATGTCCGAAATCCTCATGGTATGCACACCATTTGGACTTATCTTTTGTTACAACTCGCTTATCACTTTTCCTAGGCCATCATGCTGTTTCACCTTGACTCTGCATTGCAAGGATCAGTTCATTGTTATCAACAGAAAAACAATATTCAGAAATGGGAGGATAATCCTCATCATCTTCTTCCTGTTCTACTGCATGCACGTTCTGGTTATTAGACATGTTGTTCCTGAAGTAGGATCCTTGCTTTTCCTGCTTCGAGGATCCTGCTAGTCTTTCCTGGATCCTTTTATCATCCTCTAGTCGGATGAATCTAAGGGCCCTGGCTCTTACTTCATCAAGATTCCTGCAAGGGGTCATGACAAGATCATCATAGAACAGTGAATCCCTAAGTAAACCCATTTTAAAGGCTTCCACAGCCGTAGCTATATCCAGATTAGGAATATCTAAGGATTATTTGCTAAACTTAGTGATATAATCCCTAAGTGATTCATTTTGACCTTGTGTTACCCTATATAGATCACTAGTTAAACGTTCAAATTTTCTACTACATGAGAATTGGCTATTAAACAGATTAACTAGATTAGCAAATGAAGTAATAGAATAAGGGGGAAGACTTAGTAGCCATTTAAGTGCTGATCCTGTTAGTGTGGATCCAAAACCCTTGCATAGACATGCTTCTTTTAACCTCTCCGGGATGGGGTTGATCTCCATCCTTTCTCTGTATTGAGCCACACGTTCTTCTGGATCCGTTGAGCTATCATATAGCTTCATGGTTGGTATTTAAAACCTCTTGGGTATCTCAGCATCACAAATAGGTGGTGCAAAACGAGATATCCTATGACTTCCATCTGCAATTTCAGGAATGGGCTTAACCACTCCTGGAACGCTGGATATCATATCCTTCAGTTTCTGTAATTCCCTAGCCATAGCTTGATTGATACATGTATCATGCATAAAGCCATGGTTAGTGTTATAAGAATTATTCAAAGTGTTACCTCCCGGAGGATTCAAGTTTGAAATACCAGATGTGAATCCGTATTGACGAGATTCTGGTATGACTGAAGGGCCAGAAGAAGCAATGGTCTGCATTGGAATGAAGTCTCCTTGATGAACATTTGTACTTCTGGGTTACGCATTCCTTAAGAATCCTTGATCCTGAAAGACGTTGGATCTTTGATGTGCTATGACTAGGGGTCTTGGAGGATAATCCATGGATCCGTAAACCTGAGATGAGGATCCTTGAACCTGAGAGGATCCTCGAGCCTGAGAGGATCCTTGAGCCTGAGAGGATCCTTGAACCTGAGAGGATCCTTGAACCTGAGAGGATCCTTGAACTATGTGCGTCCCCATATATCCTCCTGAGCTAACGAAGGATCCCTGATGCTGGAAAGAGGCTCTTGAAGGCTGGAAGCTGGATCCTAAAGCCTGACTTATAGTTGTTGATCCATAACGCCTTCCCAATGGTCCACTCTGGTACTGGATGTCCGGAGCCGCAGATTGCAGGGCGGTTATAGCTGGAGTGTCAAAATCCTGTGATCTTGGTATCAGAGGAGAGTGATCCTCCACTGATTTCTTCTGTTTCTTGATGTCATCGATCTCCCGGAGGATCCTTTCATTGGTTTTATCCTGCTCTTGTATGTGATTCCACATCTGTAAAATCAAAGTAAAAAAGATCACTGTTAGTAGGGCTAGAAGAAACAGCAGATGTTGGTGGTTTTGGGAAAATGGGGCTTTGTCTCTTTGCAGCATTTTCAGCATTCTTCTGGGATCCAAAAGGTGGTGGAGGTAAAGGTGGAACGCCCTGTGAAGATGTGACTGTTGGCATGGAACTTGAAGTGTTCTTTGCTGAAGAAGCCATCTGCTTGGAAATAATGAACTGAAATGAACACAATGATAAAAATTTCTCAGAATTGAAGCACCAATTGCCCCACGGTGGGCGCCAAACAGTTTTGGTCAAAAATCAGGCTAGGATAATGCAACCAAATCTCTTGTTGTGAGGTATGATGCTTGAATCAATGAACAAATGTATGAACAACTTGTAAATGAAATGAACAAGTGACACAAGGATTTATCCGAGGAAAAAGCCCTTGATCAAGAGTTGATCTCCGGCATAAAAAACCTCGGTTGATGGAAACTACCGATCACCAACTATAATTAAACAAATGATTGTTACAACTCGGGATGATAACAAGCTTGTTACAAGGATCACTAGTGTGCAAAAGTGTTTGAAATCGCCAATGTATTGCAGAGAGCTTGCGAGAGTGTGTGTATTAGCTAACTTGTTCTCACTCAAGCTTGTTATCCCCTTTAAAAATAGAAATAACTTAAATAACTAACTATCTGCTAAATGTGCAAGCTACCCACGACTTCTAAAATGGTCACCAAGCTATGCACGTGCGGAATATTGTGAGCATATTCCCCAAGAATATCGGCAAGACCAAGTCCAATGCGTATACTCATGTAAAACAAGCTCACATACAATGGAAACAACCATTAGTGTTAGGATAACAATGACGATTCTGGATCCTGATGCTGTAACGTTTTCTGAGGATCCTTAATTCAAACAGAATTGAGGATCCGTGATCCTGGCTGCACTTGAGGATCCGTGATCCTTAGGTTTAGAAAATATATCCATAACATAAATCTCGGTGTTCATCGTTGATTTCATTTGCTATTCGTTCATACATTTGTTCAATTAACCAAGCATCTAACCTCACAAAAATCAGATTTGGTTACATTATCCTTGTGTGATTTTTGACCAAAACATATCTCCCTCCATATTCTTAAGCCGATATGCTCCTTTCCCAGATTTCGATTCGATCTCATAAGGTCCTTCCCACTTTGGAACTAACTTCCCATCAGCAGGATTGGTTGTATTCTGAAAAGTTTTCCTTAACACCCAATCTCCAACTTGAAATCTCCTAGTCCTTAGATTCTTGCTATATGCTCTAGATATCCTCTGTTGGTATGCTGCCATTCTCAATTTTGCCGCATCCCTTGTCTCATCGATAGTATCCAATTCTTGGCATAGAGCTTCAGGATTCTTCTCAGGATCTTGGAGGTTAGATCTTGCTGTAAGTATCACCATCTCAATCGGGATTACTGCTTCTGCTCCAAATACTAAGGAAAATGGGGTTTACCCAGTTGCACTTTTCACTGTTGTCCTATCAGCCCATAAAACAAAGGGTAATTCTTCTGACCGTCTTCCTTTCTTAGCTCCTAGACTTTTCTTCAAATTGTTGACTATTATTTTGTTTGAGGATTCTGCTTGCCCATTTGCTTGAGGATGTACGAGAGTGGATGTAATCATCTTGATTCCCCAACTTTTGCAAAAAATCAGTAGTCCTTTTACTGATAAACTGAGAACCATTGTCACGGATTATCTCGGTTGGTATCCCAAATCTAGTCAGGATATTCCTCTTTACGAACGATAGTACTTCTTGGTCTCTGACTTGAACGAATGCCTCAGCTTCAACCCACTTGGAGAAATGATCTGTCATTGCCAGCATAAAAACCTTTCCTCTTGGAGCCTTTGGCAATTTTCCCACTATGTCCATACCCCATTTCATGAATGGCCAAGGGGAAGCAATAGGATATAGTGGTTCAGCGGGTTGATGTAATATATTACTGTGCCTTTGAGACGCATCGCATCTTCGAGCATATTCTGCAGCATCCTTTCTCATCGTCGGCCAATAGTATCCTGTTCTCAACACCATTGAGAATAATGATCTGCCCCCAGTATGGTTGCCACAATCCCCTTCGTGTATATCCTGAAGCACTTCTTTAGTTTCGGGATCCTCCAAGCACCTCAGGTATGGTCCTGCAAGGGATTTCTTATATAGAGTATTATTTATAATGGTGAATCGGGATACCTTCATCCTAAAAGCCTTAGGATTCTCATCCTTTGGAATATGTCCTTCCTTGAGATATCTCACAATTGGAGCCGTCTAGGACTTAGGATCCTCCTCAGGATACTCATCATCAGGATCCTGAATACTTGCTACTTCCTTATCCTGAGACTTGAAAAGATCCAGCGTGGGATATAGGATATGTAGTATTGGTATCTGAGTTCCTTCTGGTATCCTGACTGATGATCCTAGATTTTCCAAGGCATCTGCTTCAGCATTATCCTCTCTCGGTACCTGTTCAAGTGTAAAAACATCGAAGTATCCTGCTAATTTTTTGAGAATTTCAAGATACTCGATTAACCTTTCACCTTTGACTACATAGGATCCTTTAAAATGGTTAGTAATTAACAAGGAATCAACAAATACTTGCAAACTTTTAATATTCATATTCCTGGCCAATTCTAATCCTGCAATTAAAGCTTCATATTCTGCTTCATTATTAATGGCAGGAAATTCACACCTAATAGCCTGGGGTAATATGTCCCCTTGTGGCGATTTTAGTAGTATACCTAATCCTACATCTCTCACATTAGATGCACCATCAGTATATAGTGTCCAGGATTCTAAGGTTTCTCCTGGTTGTTGTACTTATAGATCTACTTCATTTTGAATATCACTACTGAAATCAGCCACAAAGTCAGCTAAAGCCTGAGACTTTATGGCATTTCTAGGTTCATATACTAGATCATAGGCACTTAACTTTACTGACCATTTAGCCATTCTACCCGACATCTCAGGTTTCCTAAGCACATTTTTAACAGGATAATTTGTTTTAACATGAATCCTATGTGTCTCAAAATAATGTCTAAGCTTCGTCGATGCCATAACTAGGGCTAATATCAATTTTTCTAAATGATAATATCTAGTTTCAGCATCTAACAAACTTTTACTAACATAATAGACAGGATACTGCTGACCTTCATGATCCTTTACCAGAACAACACTTATTGCATTCCCTGATACTGCAAGATACAGGGATAATGGTTCACCATCCTCGGGTTTCATCAATAAAGGTGTAGTTGAAAGATACTGCTTCAATTCCTGCAAGGCTGCTTCATGCTTCTCTCCCCCATTCAAATTTCTTATTCTTCTTCAGGATATCGTAGAATTCCTTGCATTTTTTCGAGGACCTTGATATAAACATGTTTAACGCTGCTACTCGTCCAATTAATCATTGTACATCTTTCATGTTTGAAGGTGACTTGATATCCAGGATAGCTTTAATTTGTTCTGGGCTTGCTTCGATCCCTCTTTTTGTCGCCATGTATCCTAGAAACTTTCCTGCCCCCACTCCAAAATGGCATTTGGCAGGATTTAGTTTCATGTTGTATTGGTCCAGGATATCGAATGCTCATTCAATATCCCGGAGGTGATCCTCAGCCTTCTTAGATTTTACCACCATGTCATCAATGTATACTTCCATGGTGTCCCCCGGTTTGTCTTTGAACATCATGTTCACTAATCTCTGGTATGTTGCACCTGCATTTTTCAAACCAAAAGGCATAGCAGTATAACAATAAATACCTGTTGGCGTCTTAAAAGCAGTATCCTCCTGGTCTGAAGGTTCCATTTGGATCTGCTGGAATCCTGAGGATGCATCCATGAAGGTTAACATCTCATGACCGGCAGTTGCATCCACCATTGAGTCTATATGAGGTAGAGGGAATGGGTCTTTAGGACATGCTTTGTTCAAGTCTGTGTAATCTACACAAACTCTCAATTTCCTGTTTTTCTTTTGAACCACAACTACATTTACTAGCCATTTAGGAAATTTAACTTCCCTAATCATCTTGCTCTTTAATAATCTTTCAACCTCTTCCTGAATTATTGCGTTCCGTTCAGGAGCAAACTTCCTTCGTTTCTGCTGGACAGGCTTGAAAGACCTATCAATTCCAAGCTTGTGAGTTATAATATCCTTGGAAATACCTGTCATATCCTCATGTTTCCATGCGAATGTCGACATCCTGCATTTCAAAAAGTTAGTCAATTAATTTTCAATATCCTGGGGGATATTGGTTCCTACAAGCACTGAGATATCCGGATTATCCTGATCCAGGATAATTTTCTTAACATCCTGCTCTGAAGCCTCCGCGATATCCTGGGCTCGTATCTTTAATTGCTATCCTGCTTTGGGCTTCGTTGAGGATTTCATCGAAGAAGAATAACACTCCTTCGCTTCTTGTTGATTACTTTCCACCTTGACAACCCCCAAGGGGTAGGGATCTTGATACATTGGTGATAGGTCGATGGCACAGCTTTCATATCATGGATCTATGGCCTACCCAATATAATATTGTAGCAGGATAAGGAGTCCATGACACAGAAGCGTTGCATCGAGTTGACTCCTTCAAACTATACTGGCAGCTTTATTTCTCCCACAGTATTTCTGGCCTCTCCAATGAACCCAACAAGTACAGTTGATTTTGAAGTGATATCCATCGGAGAAACATTCATCCTTTTCAGTGTTTCCAGCTGAATAATATTAATAGAGCTACCATTATCCACCAGTATCCTGCGCACAAAATGATTAGCAATATATAAAGTTATTACTAGACCATCATGGTGGGGATCCTGGACAGTATCCCTGTCATCACCATCGAACGTGATCACTTTATCAGTTGTGAGGGTTGTCATCCTGGTCGGCTTATCCCCCCCTTTCTGCTTTAGCCTCTTTTGCATGCCTTTTTGCTGCAGAATAAGAGGTTCCACAGATGTCGGATCCTCCTGAAATAAAGTTAATTATTTTGGCATCTGCAGGAGGTGATGCTGCTCGTTCAGGATCCTTCTCAGTATCCTGACCCTTATTCTTCTTTCTTCCCAGAAGATCCTTCAGATGCCATTTGCTCAGCAGATAGCTTATTTCCTTCCTCAGGGCAATGCAATCTTTCGTAACATGCCCAAAATCCTCATGGAAGGCACACCACTTGGATTTATCCTTCCAATCAGCTTTTTGTTGGTTCTTCCTAGGCCACCTTGCTTTATCTCCTAAACCCTGCATAGCATACATCAGTTCAGTTATATTAACAGAGAAACAATATTCTGACAACTCAGGATATTCCTCAGGATCCTCGTCTTCAACAGCATTCACTTTCTTATTGTCATTCCTGCCATATGGCTTAGAGCGATATGGTTTGTACGAGGATTCTGACTTCCTGTTAGTTGATTCATAGGTTGAGGATGAATTCATCCTCTCTTGCATCTTTTTGTCATCTTCCAGCCGAATATATCTTAAAGCCCTGTTTCGAGCCTCATCCAGGTTCCTGCAAGGATTCATTACAAGATCCTGGTAAAATTGGGAATCCTTTTGCAACCCCATTTTGAATGCCTGCACAGCTGTTGCAACATCAAGGTGTGGGATATCCAGAGATTCCCTGCTAAACTTGTTCACATAATCCCTCAAGGACTCCTGAGGTCCTTGAGTTATCCTGTAGAGATCACTGGTTAGTTTTTCAAAACATCGACTGCAAGAAAATTGACTATTAAACAAATTGACTAAATGAGCGAACGACGTAATTGAATGAGGTGGAACATTTAAGAGCCATTTTAAGGCTGATCCTGTCAAAGTAGAACCAAAACCCTTGCAGAGGCATGCTTCCTTGATATCTGGGGGATAGGATTAATTTCCATCCTTTCCTTATACTGAGAAAGATGCTCTTCAGGATCCGTAGTTCCGTCATAGAGCTTCATGTTGGGGGTTTGAAATATTTTTGGGATTTCAGCATCACAAATAGGATATGCAAACCGGGATATCCTGTGGCTATCCTGGGACACTTCTGGAATTAGCTGGACCACCCCAGGTACACTGGATATCATATCCTTCAATTTCTGAATTTCCCTAGAGAATGTTGATGTCATACCAGCATCCTGTAAAGATCCAAGACCGTTAGTAACACGGGTATTAGTATTATTAGACACGTTACCAGTATGAGGATTCTGGCCATATCCTAAAGCATATCCCGAACTTCTCACAGTTGATACCCTAACCGAAGAGGGTATCTCAGGGGTATGATTATGGGAATGACTAGGCACAATATTGCCCCTATTATCCTTGGCGTACACTGCTGAACTGAAGTTCAATGCTCTTGGCTGCAGGGGAGTGACAATATCCTCAGCATGCCTACTCGAGCTGGACTTCAAGAGCTGTATTTCTCTTATTAGCATTTGATTTGTTTCCTGTTGCTGCTTCATCTGGTCGTGTATATTACCAAACAAAGTTAGAATTTCATCATTAGAAGCCAAAATAAGAGTACCCCTGAGATAGCAGATTCTTGAACATTCCGAGTGGGGATAACATCCCGAGCCAGATGAGTTTCAGTTCTTCTTGAAAGATCTTGAGGCTGTGAAGAGGCTTGTGTCCTTGGAGGTGGTGGGAGCATTGAACCAATGGTTGCAGAAGTTGTGGCAGACACGGTAGAAGAGCTCATGTTTGATCTTGAGGCCATTGAAAATAGTGTAGCAAAAAGTTTTGAAAATAGAAAACCAAGTAGTGATTTTGAAAAAGCTTTTAGTAGAAATAGCACCACTTACCCCACGGTGGGCACCAAATTGTTTTAGTCAAAAATTACCTAAGTAATTAAGTGATCAAATTAGTTAAGTGAGGTAGTGTGCTAGATATATTTTGTGAAAAATATGCTGATTAGGTTGTTAATAAAAACAGTTTTCAGGATATAGCTCAGGATATCAAGCTATATTAACAATCAAACAATGAGCTGAAAAGTAAAGAGTGACACGAGATGTACGAGGAAAGCCCTTGATCAATCTAGATCGCCGGCATAAAACCTCGGAAGCTGACAATCGCACCTGCCTAGTTCTTCTTATTGCTTCAAACTTCAGGATACAGTGCAGGATATGATGCGGATCAACTAAGTGTTACAATGTAATTCGAATATAAGTGTAAGTGTTTATGAGTGTTTGCAGCTAGTAGAGAGTAAGAGTGTGCGGAGAATTGTGTGTGTTCTATCTGATCCGATCAATCCTATTTATAGTAAAACGAAACTAACAAACTAGCCTATAAATCCGGGATATACCGAATATTCCCTTTATGAACGTTTTTGTCCACGTCTTCCGGCTTCAACGTTCTTATTTCAACAGATTAGCCCAAGTCTTTGGGAGAACAAGTTCATCCGAACGTTACATGCCTGCCTCGATAATCTGCACGTGAGCTTAATTAGTTATTATCAGCATACTACATCAGGATGTTACCAATATCCCGATCCGGTATCCTGATCACAATAAAAGAAATAGAGTCAGAATATTATTCAGGATATATGTTCAGAATACCACCCATAACAATGCCGATAAATGACGATAATGCCCTTATGGCACATAAAATGTGTTTTAATCATAATATTCAAACCAAACCTTTTGCATACTATTATGTTATGACAAATAAAATATTTTAACTATTTAAAGCTGGTCATAACATCAGATTTCATAAACCTTCACATAAATCGTCATTTAACGGCATTAACGTCGTTTAGGCGTGTGGTATGGTTTTAAACCATATTTATAAACCAAGAGTTGATACCTACTGATTTTATAAACCATTATAAATATTTTTATAGTAGGTATAAGTCCTAAACTCAAAATCCCAAATAAGTCCTCAAAACTATGTGTGAAATTACCAAAATGCTCCTACAGCGTATAGTTTGGTCTTAAAGCATAAACCACACATATATTTGACATCCTACTGATATGATATCATAATTTATTTACTTTTACAAAATGTTTATGACCATGACATCAGTTTACTCGCAAGCTCCTTTTATAAATTGTAAAATTATCAAAATGCCCTTATGAGGCATAGTTTGATTTTAAAACCTTAATGGGCATACAAGTTGATATCATACTAATATTATAACTTGTTTAAAGTTCATTGGCATATGGAACATGTTCATGACTCATCCGGTTACCCGTTATCGCTTATACGCGTACGGTTAGACTTACGTAACTAGCTTACATAAGTTTACCGAAAGGGGTTTAACCTTAGCGTTTTGATCTCAAAATCCAGAATGTATTATGTTTACCCATATTATACAAGTCCTAGTACTTGTTGGGTTTAAACCACATTCTATTCGGTATACTCTTAATCTAACGAACCTATTCTTAAGTATCGGGTCATAACTAAAGGAACTACCTTTGACCCGTATACATTCTAACAGATAATAAATATGTTCATTCCAGACTATAGTACCCCCCCCCCAGAATAATCGGACTTGGGTCAATATACTTACACTTGCGGCTTTTTGCCAAATATATTCTTGTTGATTGAAAGCTAGCAAAAAGGTAAATACTCTTGACTTATTTTAGCGTAAACTTGGGATGGCAAATATGCTTCTTGGGACGGTTATTACACAAGTAGGTCACCTATGATTGCGTAAAAGTGTAAGAATATGGTTTAATCCGTTTACTTGATAACTGCTATAATTGGGAGTTAATGATACCATGTCCGGACAACCCAATGGGCTAATCAAGTATATAATCTCGTAACAAGAATAATCCCAAGATATTTTTGATCACCTACGGGTTATCTATATGTATAAAACTCTTTTCGAAAAACTATTTTTCCAAAGAGTCAGTTAATTGTATTTACCAGCTTTGGTTGACGTATTTTCAAAAGATTGAACAGCAGGTACTGTGACACCTGTGCCTCCGCGACCATCAAACAAATACCAAACTGAAGAAAAACTAGATAAATGTTCGGAACCGAGATATCTAGGGGGTTTGAATCCGCATAAAAAAGGTTAGTTTCCTCTCGACTGATTCAGGTGCAATTGATCTTCTTCTCCGGTAATTCTACAAAAAAGAGCACCGTTAGCCTCGCCAAGGGGAGAAGAGGGTTCTCTCCTTGACCCGACTCCGGTGTGAGAATAAGTATGGGTAATGAAGAAGAAGATGTATTTGAGAAGTGTGTGTGTAACTTGAATTCATACCTGGGTGGTTTCTCATATTTATAGCCGGGAGTCGTTTTAGGCGGGAAAACCCGTTAGTGAAAAGTTGACGGAAGATGCTAACCCCGTAAGCGGTTACATTTCCTTTCGTTAAGTTCTTTGATCTGACGTGAGAGCACACGGATCGTGGTTTAGATCGAAGGCTGGGGATTTGCCACGTGTAAAGTGATCAAGTGGAGATTACTCTCCAATTACATGCTTCCGTTGTGAATTCAGGGACGTCTGAGATGGTGACACGTGTCCAGACGGTTATAACCGTCTTGGGGGTGCACGATTGTATTTCTTCTAGAAGATTACTACTGTAATCTGGTGTGGCACTTTTATTGTGTGGAAACAGCTGAGAGAATGAATAAATAAATCCTAAGTCTGAGTAATTAATATCCAGGTCTGGATATTCAGGCGGGAATGTTTATTTCAGGATTTTCATCCTTTACTAATGGGAGAAGGCGCAAGGATTTATGATTTCCTTTTGGGCGCGCGACTATAGACTACTGACTGTTTCTTCCTTTTGCAAGACCAGTGCGCGGCCGCGCAAGGTTAAAAAGGTAAAAAGGCAAGGTTGTGGTATGGTCCCAAGTACTTATTATGAGGTTTTTGGGACCTTACCCCTTCAAGTCCCCCCAGTCTAGTGTGGTACTTATGCAAATAAGTGGAGCACTGGACTTATTAGAGGGAAATGCTTTTTTTGGCGCTAATAAATAAGGAAACTTCCGGAAGAAGGTTCATTTTGATTTTTGTAAAGATTTTTGAAAATCTCTGACTTTAAACGAGACTGGTACAGTAAACTGAGTGACAGCCTGTCATTGTCAGTTGTTTTTATTGTCCGTGTCTTACACGCGCGCGTGTAAACGCGTGTGTGTTTGATATTCACTCTTTCTGCCGCTTGGAGAACTGTGATATCCAGAAAAGTTGTTGTGACGGTTACCGATGCTATTTATTGCGATGAGTATATATAACGTTTAGGTAACCTCCTTTGTGCCATCATTGTTTTGTTGAAAAACTTTCCCCGTTCCTTTCTTCTAAGAAAAAATTTCATCATTCTTCCTCTTATGTCAACCGGAGAACACCAAGAGGGTCTTTTTGAAGAGATGTCGACTGAACTTCCATCATTGAAGTGGCCTAGGGCGACCTTTGACGATTTGATTCGGAATTTCAAATTTCCAGAGAATTGGGGTCCTCTGTATC
This sequence comes from Helianthus tuberosus, assembly GCA_030545235.1. NCBI lineage: Eukaryota > Viridiplantae > Streptophyta > Magnoliopsida > Asterales > Asteraceae > Helianthus > Helianthus tuberosus. The sequence goes on along the minus strand of CM060424.1, from coordinate 63,082,299 downwards.
CTGAAGAGGGGCAAACTGCAGCAGATGCTCCGGCTGGGTATATTACCCTTTTTTGGGATTTTTCAGTGAAGGTAACTTTCGTTTGCCTGTCACTAAATTTTTTCTTGAAATCCTTGGGTTTTACCACCTGCACATCTCCCAACTTCATCCTATTGGCATGGTTAGGGTTCGACATTTCGAATTCGTGTGTCGGACAATGCATATTGAACCGACGGTTCCCCGATTTAGGGTTTTTTATTAGATGCATTTTACCCAAGGATTTTATTCGTTTGCTCATAGGGCGTCTGCGAAGAAGATTCTGCAGCAACCCCCAAAATCCTTTCATGATTGGAAGCAAAAGTTCTTTTTTATCAAGGCCGGAGTGATTCCGGTGAGGATGGTTTTAAGGGGGAAAGAAGATGTTCCGGTTGAAACGCTTCAGACCCCTGTTGATGAGAACTGGTATCAAGATTTGAAGGATGTGCCTAATATTGCTTTGCCGGAGAAAGCTCTCGTTGGAGCCGGCATGAGTTTGAATTGGAAGATGGAGCGTGATGATAAACCGGTGTACACCGAGGATGGTCATGGTAAGATTGGGGTTTCTTCCATTTTTTTTTTTTTTTTTTGACTTGCTATCCTTTGCTTGTAGTTGTTTCACTATATGTTGTTGCCTTCAAGAGGGAAGGCGGAAGAATGGGTACCATCAAGAAAAAACCTGAAGAGGAACTCTGGTACCACCGTATTATAAGAAACTTTGTTCTTCCACGGGATGCGGATCTTTCTGTCCAACCAGCTGCGGGTGCTGGTAAGCTATATCTGTTTCTGTTTTTCCTTTTTGCGCTTGTGAGTAAATTGTTGTTTTGCGCTTTTATAGGTGAGTTGTTGAATTTGGGCATAGGCCCTGAAAGGAAGAAACGCACAACAACTTCTACCTCTGCGCCGAAGAAAGGTGAAGCTGTTAGAATTCAATCTTTGAAGGCAAAGAATGTGGGAGAGAAGAAAGGTATGCGTCGTTCCTCTGACTCCAGGTGTGATTATGTGGTGGTTTCTGATTCTTTGGAGGGTCTTACCCCTGCACTAACTGTACGAGAACCAAAACCTGAACCGAGGGATTCTGCTGATATTCCCCCATCCAACCCAAGTGAACCTATCGACATGGATTCTAGTCCTGAACGTTTGGTGCACAGGAAGACTGGTAAAAGGAAACAAGCTGATACTGATGTGGAGGGTCAGCCTTCTAAGAAAATTCAACGGAAGAAAATTACCAGGAGAGGGAATCTTGATTCCTATATTTCAGAGTCTGTTCCTGGTGAGTGTTGCCTTTTCTTGTTTTCTTTATGCGCGTTAAATCTTTACAGATGTTTGTTGTTTTTCTAGAGGTTCCTGTTTCCCCTGTTCCCACAGAACTGCAATCTGTGGTAAATGAAGAACTTCCATCCACCCCTCCGCGTGCTTCTGTCGGTGATCAGTTAGAGCCTACAGAGGTTGCTGATGGTGGTGTGGAGAATATTGCTGAGGCTGAGAAGCCTGTTGCTGAAAAAGTTGTTGATCCGGGTGTGGTGGATGGTGCTGGTAAACCACAAACCCCTGAAGTTGTTGCTCAAGATCTGGGAAAAGAACAAACAGCTGAAAAAACTTCAACTTCTTCCCCTAAACCTTCTGATGCTATGCCTGAGCATGTTGAGAAGGTGACAGTTGAAGGGTAAGGCTCATCTGCTGGTGTTGGTAAACAATCTCCAATCCGCCCAGAAGAAACCTTGGGAGATTATTACTACCGGACTTATGTGGAGAAGGATGCTTCTGAACCTCACGCCCCCGTTTGGAATTTAAAGAAAGGTGACACTTTCTTAGATTGGCGCGTATGCCAAGATTGGTTGCAGGGAATTCTTCCTCCTGGGGAGATCAAGTTTCAAGAAGGTCGGTCTTATGAACAGACTTATCAATCTTATTTTGAAGAAACTGCTTCTCACGTCTCTACCACTCACCGCATAGTGCGTGAGTGGTACAGTATGCATAAGGACCGGGAAACCTTTATGGTATCTCAAAAGAGATTAGCCAAAGATGAGAAACGCATGGCTCATCTGAAGGCTCAATTGGAATCTGATTAGGCCAAGTTTGAAGCTGAGCGCAAAACTGAGGAATGGTCTGTTGATGGTTGGAAAAGAAAAGCGGAAGCTGAAGTTGCTCTCCTTTCTGATGAACGCAAAAACTGGAGGAGAATTTGCAAAAAAGATAATGCGGAGAAGGCAAACCTTCGTAATATTATTAATAACCTCAAGGCAGAGGTTGAAAAACTGAAGAATCGGGATGCGGAGGTAGAAAGGTTGAAGAAGGAGAAGGCTGAGGCAGAAGCTGCTTTGGAAGAAGCGCGTTCCCATAGGGAGCGCAGTGAGCAACGAGAGGTACAAGCTTGCGCCACTCTTGCTCTTAGAGATAGAGAATTGGAAGAACTTACCACTTTGCTTTCTGATCAGGAAAAACTTAAGAAGGATTTGGAGCCTGCGCAATCCGAGAATGCTGAAACCTCCCGCCGTTTGACTGTAGTTGAAGAGAAGTTAGAAAATTCAGAAACGGCGCGGGTTACAGCGGAAAGCGAGCTTGAACCTTTGAAGAATGATATGGCCTGGTTGAAAGATCGCGGTATTGCCTGTGTAAGTTTCTTTCTTCCTTTTTGCTGTGGAACAGTTAATGCGCTCTTGTATTCTCATATTTTCTTGCTTTCATAGGTTGCTGAATCTGTATTGAACTCTGAAGAGTTAGATAAAACTGTTGCTCGTTTAGTGGTTGCTACACGAAGAGATGGGTATACGCAAGGATATGTTGAGTGTTCCCATCATGTGAATAGTGCTTTAAAGGTTGACTGGGATAACAGTAAGTCTGCAACCTTCGGCGCGGATACTGGTGTCGCGCTTGCTGCCTTGAAGACAGAGTTTAACAACTTGCAACTTCCGGTTATGGATCTGAAGAAACACTAACTAAATGGACGGAACCGAGATAGTTAGGGGGTTTGAATCCGCATAAAAGGTTAGCTCTCTCTCGGTTGATTCAGTTGCAATGGAATTCCTTCTCCGGTGATTCTGCAAAAAAGAACACCGTTAGCCTCGTCAAGGGGAGAAGAGGGTTCTCTCCTTGACCCGACTCCGGCGTGAGAATAAGTATTGGTATCGGAGAAGATAAGTATTTGAGGAGTGAGAGTAGTCTGTGTTCATACCTGAACAGTTCTCTTATTTATAACCGGGAGTTTGGGAGGGAAAACCTGTTATTGAAAAGATAACGGAAAATGCTTAACGCCGTAGCGGTTATTTTTCTTCCGTTTGAGTTCTTTGATCTGACGTCAATTAGCCTCGATCCGATGTGAATGCACACGGATCGTGGTTTGATCTGTGGCTGGGGGATCGCCACGTGGAAAGTGATTAATTGGAGATTACTCTCCAATTGCATGCCTTCGTTATGACTCCAGGGTTGTCTGTGGTGATGACACGTGTCCAGGCGGTTATAACCGTCTGGGTGGTGCATGATTGTATTCTTTCTAGAAGATTACTGCCGTAATCTGGTGTGACACCTTACTGTGTGGACACAGACAAATAAACCCCAAGCCTGGGTAAAATAATATCTAAGTCTGGACGTTGTGGCGGAAGTATTGAACAAAGGATTTTAATCCTTTGTTAAATGGGAGAAGGCGCAAGGATTCATGTTTTCCTTTTGGGCGCGCGATTGTGAATTGCTGACTTCTTCTTCTTTGCAAGACCAATGCGCGGCCGCGCAAGGTCGAAAGGCTAAAAAGGTTGATTTGTGGTATGATCTCAAATCCTTTTTATGAGGTTTTTGGGACCTTACCCCTTCAAGTCCCCCCAGTCTAGTGTTGTACTTATGCAAATAAGTGGAGCACTGGACTTATGAGAGGGAAATGGTTTTTGGGCGCGAAAAGGTAAGAAAGCTTCTATGAGAAGATTTGAATTTGTAAAGATTTTCATGGAAAATCTTTAACTTGAAGTTAGAACAGTAAATTGATTTTGACAACCTATCTTTGTCAGTTTTTTTACTGCTCGTGTCTTACACGCGCGCGTGTAAACGCGTGTATGTTCTGACATCTGCTTTTTCTATTGCTTGGGGAACCGTGATACTCGGAACAGTGCTGTGACGGTTACCGATGCTATTTATTGCGATGGGTATATAATCGTTTGGGTAACCTCTTCTGTGTAATCATTGTTTTGTTGAAAAGCTTTTCATTCCTTTTTTCCGTGTTCTCTTTGCTGGACCAGTGCGCGGCCGCGCAAGGTCTAAAGAGGGTTAAAGATGAAATTGTGGCTTTTCTCTTAAGTCTTCTTTATTGGACTAGTGTGCGACCGCGCAAGGTCTAAAGAAGGTTTAGAAAATCGAGGTTGTGGTATGGTCCAAACGCTCGAAACGAGGTTTTTGGGACCTTACCTCTTCAAGTCCCCCTAGTCTAGTGTTGCTCTTATGCAAATAAGTGGAGCACTAGACTATGAGAGAGAAAAGTTTTTTGCTGCAGGGTTTTTGGCGCGAAAGTGGAGAATTTTTTATGAGAAGGTACCCTTGCTCAATTTTTCGAAAAAATCTTAGAAGAAAACTTGTGAGTTTTCTTCTTTGTTCTGACTTGCTTTGCCATGATCTGACGTTTATAACGTTATTTGAAAAATAACATGTAGTACCTTTTTCTCTTCCCTTCTTCTAAGGGTGTTGATGATGGATGTGCCATTGGACTGTTCACTAATGCTTTGAAGGAGTATCTTCTGGTTTACCGGAGAGATCAGCCTTTGCTTGTGTACCGGCGGCGTCAAAACAGGTGTTATTCTGATCCTTCCTCTGGGAATGAAGGGATACCAGTTGTTGATGGAGGGATTGAGCTGGCTGTCGTTCCCCCTTGTTAGGGTGTTCTGGGAAATATTGTATACCTCTGTCGAGGCTGCAGTTATGTTTTTTGGTGTTTATTTTGTAAAGAACGTTTTGACGTTCTGCTGCTGTAAATGCTACTAAAGGTGCCTTGCTGTACTAGTAACGTTTCCTTGTTAATGCAATGTTATGCATTCATGTTTTGTGTTTATTGATTTATGTTTGAATTACAATATGTTGCATGTGTATAATTACTTTGTTTAGGTAGAGCGAATGAAAATGGTATTGTGCTCATGTGCGAACGTAAGTTTAGGCTGTGCGCATGCCTTGCTTTTTTCTTTAGACCGTTCATGAGGCTTACAATATTCACCATACTGTTTTCGCGTATACCAAAGGAATTACATGCAATTTGTAACAAACAAAATCATGTAAAGATATTTTTTGTATTAATAGGGCGCGGGGTTAAAAAATACCTTGCCTGTATAAGTCTGATTTGTTGAATAGCCTGGCTAGTTGTTGTGCGTTCCCGGTGTGAGGAATAGTTGCTAGTTGTGTCCGTTTAACTTGGTGCTCGTTAATTGGTTGTACTAGCGTATTTCCATGGATTGTCAGGGTTGCGCGTTTGTGAAGGAGCAAGTGTATGTGTGTTCGCTCGTAAGTAAAGGAGTATACGCGTATGGCGATTTAAAGGAGTATGTGTGGGTAGCGACTTATGTGCTCAAATGTAAAGAAGCATGCGCGTATGGCGACTTACGTGCTTATATGTAAGGAAGCAAGCGCGGATGGCGACTTACGTGCTCAAATGTAAAGAAGCATGCGCGTATGGCGACTTACGTGCTTATATGTAAGGGAGCAAGCGCGGATGGCGACTTACGTGCTCAAATGTAAAGAAGCATGCGCGTATGGCGACTTAAGTGCTTATATGTAAGGGAGCAAGCGCGGATGGCGACTTACGTGCTCAAATGTAAAGAAGCATGCGCGTATGGCGACTTACGTGCTTATATGTAAGGGAGCAAGCGCGGATGGCGACTTACGTGCTCAAATGTAAAGAAGCATGCGCGTATGGCGACTTAAGTGCTTATATGTAAGGGAGCAAGCGCGGATGGCGACTTACGTGCTCAAATGTAAAGAAGCATGCGCGTATGGCGACTTACGTGCTTATATGTAAGGGAGCAAGCGCGGATGGCGACTTACGTGCTCAAATGTAAAGAAGCATGCGCGTGTGGCGACTGACGTGCTTGTATGTAAGGGAGCAAGCGCGGATGGCGACTTACGTGCTCAAATGTAAAGAAGCATGCGTGTATGGCGACTTACGTGCTTTTATCCTTAAATAAGGAGAATAAGTTTTACCAAAATTTTTGATGTGATTTTTCAATCGGTGGTATTATACCGCAACAATAGTATTTATACTGTTCCATCATCTTGAAAAGATAACGGATTGCGTAGGTCTTTTTTAATGATTTCTTTCATCCATCAAATTTTAAGTACCAGTTGTACAGATATAGACGCTCTAACTATGCTAGTCAATATAAATGCTCGTGCACATATATCCGTTATAGCTTAGATAAGTGTTAGATTGTAACATTTTCATGTTGAAAAGTCATGGCACTTGATTTAGCATAAGTGTCGATTTAAATGTTTATAAGTGATTGCACCAATTGTTTAGTGTATACCAGAAGGTGTTCACGTTATGTAAAAGAATTCAGGGATTTGTTTTCTTTCCCTCATTTTGTTTAAGGAAAAATCAAAAGGATCTTTCAGAGGAATTTGTAGTACCTAGGTTTTGACGAAAACCGTATTAGTCAAGGCTTATAGCCCCAAGAAGCAAAGCCCCGGAAGTTATGCGTTGTACGACTTCAGGTCTGCAGCTTGTTGAACATAGAATTTAAATGAAACCCCCAAATCTGGAGTGTTTGTGGAAAATTTGGTTCCTGACGATCTGGAACCTGTTGAACCAGTACTCTGGAGTTTTTTCTCCATGAATAGATCTGAACGGTTATGAACTCCCGTTTGCGTTTAGGGAAGTAATTCCTCCCGAATGACTGTTGTTGGTTTCTTGCCGAATATCAGATCTGATGTTTGGGGACTCAGGCCTGATATTTTGCGTGAAATTTTGGTTCAAAGCTTTCTGGAATCTGCCGATCTAGTATTCTGGAGCTCTTCTCTATGAGTTGATTTGAGGAGTCCTTGTCGTCTAAGTGATTGTCACTTGTATTGATTCCCATGATTCCGTCGATCTGAGTATTTGGGGTTGTAGAACCCTTGAATTCAGACCAAGGACCTGATGGGTGAGGTGATGAATTCTCTGCCATATGAAAACAGAGAATGAGGAAACTGAATCGAAACGAGATAAAACTGAAAAAACAGAGAAATCGGTGGGCGCCAATGAAGAAACACTAACTAAATGGTCGGAACCGAGATAGTTAGGGGGTTTGAATCCGCATAAAAGGTTAGCTCTCTCTCGGTTGATTCAGTTGCAATGGAATTCCTTCTCCGGTGATTCTGCAAAAAAGAACATCGTTAGCCTCGTCAAGGGGAGAAGAGGGTTCTCTCCTTGACCCGACTCCGGCGTGAGAATAAGTATTGGTATCGGAGAAGATAAGTATTTGAGGAGTGAGAGTAGTCTGTGTTCATACCTGAACAGTTCTCTTATTTATAACCGGGAGTTTGGGAGGGAAAACCTGTTATTGAAAAGATAACGGAAAATGCTTAACGTCGTAGCGGTTATTTTTCTTCCGTTTGAGTTCTTTGATCTGACGTCAATTAGCCTCGATCCGATGTGAATGCACACGGATCGTGGTTTGATCTGTGGCTGGGGGATCGCCACGTGGAAAGTGATTAATTGGAGATTACTCTCCAATTGCATGCCTTCGTTATGACTCCAGGGTTGTCTGTGGTGATGACACGTGTCCAGGCGGTTATAACCATCTGGGTGGTGCATGATTGTATTCTTTCTAGAAGATTACTGCCGTAATCTGGTGTGACACCTTACTGTGTGGACACAGACAAATAAACCCCAAGCCTGGGTAAAATAATATCTAAGTCTGGACGTTGTGGCGGAAGTATTGAACAAAGGATTTTAATCCTTTGTTAAATGGGAGAAGGCGCAAGGATTCATGTTTTCCTTTTGGGCGCGCGATTGTGAATTGCTGACTTCTTCTTCTTTGCAAGACCAATGCGCGGCCGCGCAAGGTCGAAAGGCTAAAAAGGTTGATTTGTGGTATGATCTCAAATCCTTTTTATGAGGTTTTTGGGACCTTACCCCTTCAGGATCTGATAAACGTTGCGCTGCAATCTGATGATCACGTGGCGCAACTAAGGAAAATCTTTCCGGATGAGGGTGAAGATTTATCGTAGACTAAAAATGTATTGAACAATTTTCTTGTAATATTTGGGATGTAAATCCCTATTTTTGTTGGTGCGCTGTTGCGCAAGTAACTTAAACACTGCCGTGTTTGAAAGTTTTTAGGGCGTATCTGTATGCTGAGAATAGTATGATGTTTCTATTTGATTTGCTTGATGTTTTTACAATATTTTGCATGAATACAATTGCTTTTATTGAATAAGGCGAATGAAGTTGGTATAAAGCTCGTGTTTGAACTTATGGCCGTTTGTGAGGTGATCATTGACCGTTCATGAAGCTTGTTTTAGAACTACCATAATGTTTTTGCGCTTACTAAAAGAAATTGCATGCACTTTGTAATAATAGAAACTTTGCAATTTTATTTACGGATAGAGCTCAGAGGCTTTTACAAAGTTTTTGATAATAATTATGTGAAACTTAACTTACTCTTTAATATTTCCGCTTTGCTTGATGGATCATGTCTTTCCGCGGGAAACTTATAGAGTCGTCTTTTAGGTTTTTGCCCGTTTGCTTGGGCCCTCCTCACCCTGGGTTATCTGTTTTATCGCTTTACGCACGTTTTGGGGTAAATGCGTGAGTTCTCCGCTCTTGAGGGCTTTCTCTATTTCTGTGCGTAGAGAGATGCAGTTGTTAGTGGTATGCCCGTTGTCTTTATGATATTCGCAGTATTGTGCCGGGTCTTATCCACGTTTATTTTTCATTGGGATCGGAGGTTTGAATTGATAGTCTTCAGTACTCAGAACCTCCGCTGGAGTCTTTGTTAGGGGAGTCCACTGTCTCTCCCTATTCTCCAATTTGTTCTCCCGCTGTGTGGTGAGTTTGTTGATTGTTGCGCGAGCGTCTTCAGAGGAACGACTTCCTGATCCAGACTCACGCCATGACTTCTTAAACCTTCTTTCGCCGGTTGAGCTTAAGTCCGCGGGCCTATTGTGTGGTGGTGGTGGCCTGTTTGTAGTAAGGTTTTTCTCAGTTTGCGCGTAAACCTTGGCCACCGCCATTATCTTTTCCCAACTTTTTGGAAGGCCCTCTGTTCCAGATAAGACTTTAACCATGTCATCACATCTAACCGCGTACTTGAATTGAGCACGGATTAGTTGTTCGTGAACACCGCCAATCTCCAACACTTCTTTATTGTATCTGGTGATAAAATCCTCCAGATTTTCGTCATCACGGCGCCAGATGTTCATGACGTCGGATGTGTCCCGAATGGAACGTCGTTGCTGGCTGAAGTGTGTCAAAAACTTTTCACGCAGATCTTTCCATGATTCGATCTGTCCGGTTGGTAGGTTATCAAACCAGATTCGCGCTGGGCCGGTTAATGTTTGTACAAACAGATGACACCATAGCGGGAGGGTCCAACCTCCAACCAAACCCGCGCTGGTAAATACTCTCAGGTGATCATCGGGGTCTGTTAACCCATTAAACTTCCCTATGTTGGATGGTAATTTAGCCTTCTCCAATGGAGCTAAAGTTATTTCTAGTATGAACTTTGAGTTTTCCGCTGCTTCTGCGGGGCGGTAAACCAAGTCATAATTGTGTTCTGCCTCAGGGTTATAAACCGCTCAAGGCCTGCACTTGTTATAGTTTGGCTGTAGTCGATTGAACACACTGGTGTTTGCACTTAAACGGTATGTTGGATCGGATTCATCGGTGTGGGCATCTCGTTGGGAACCTAACCTATCATGAACCGATTGTCTTCGGTGTGTTCTACCATGATTCTCTCTCTGGTGACTTCCTGTCTGAGTGTATTCCCGTTGTGATGTAGATCTGGCATAAACTTCTGTATCTTCATAAGTTGATTCTTCCCGTTGGGAGGCATGAGCACGAGATCCCGGTCTCCGTGATTGAGTTAGGGGAGCAGTTTGAGCACACAACTGTGTGTATACTGCATTTAATGCTCCTTGGGACCTGACATACCAGGAAATTGGAGTTTCTCCTGGTGGCAGAATTGATTGAGCAGGGTTTGCTGGTAACATTCCTGGAGTGATAGGATTGTTTGCTCGATTGGATTGAACCTGGTTATCGTCCGAGGCATCTTCTGGGATTCCTTCTACTTGTAAATTGTTTCTGACGTTCGGTCGAGGACCGACTTGCCGGTGAGATGATGAGTTTTCTGCCATGCTAAAGTTGAAAACGAAAAGAACTGAATCGAAACGAGATGAAAACTGAAAAAACAGAGGAATCGGTGGGCGCCAATGAAGAAACACTAGATAAATAGTCGAAACCGAGATATCTAGGGGGTTTGAATCCGCATAAAAAAGGTTAGTTTCCTCTCGACTGATTCAGGTGCAATTGATCTTCTTCTCCGGTAATTCTACAAAAAAGAGCACCGTTAGCCTCGCCAAGGGGAGAAGAGGGTTCTCTCCTTGACCCGACTCCGGTGTGAGAATAAGTATGGGTGATGAAGAAGAAGATGTATTTGAGAAGTGTGTGTGTAACTTGAATTCATACCTGGGTGGTTTCTCATATTTATAGCCGGGAGTCGTTTTAGGCGGGAAAACCCGTTAGTGAAAAGTTGACGGAAGATGCTAACCCCGTAAGCGGTTACATTTCCTTTCGTTAAGTTCTTTGATCTGACGTGAGAGCACACGGATCGTGGTTTAGATCGAAGGTTGGGGATTTTCCACGTGTAAAGTGATCAAGTGGAGATTACTCTCCAATTACATGCTTCCGTTGTGAATTCAGGGACGTCTGAGATGGTGACACGTGTCCAGACGGTTATAACCGTCTTGGTGGTGCACGATTGTATTTCTTCTAGAAGATTACAGCTGTAATCTGGTGTGGCACTTTTATTGTGTGGAAACAGCTGAGAGAATGAATAAATAAATCCTAAGTCTGAGTAATTAATATCCAGGTCTGGATATTCAGGCGGGAATGTTTATTTCAGGATTTCCATCCTTTACTAATGGGAGAAGGTGCAAGGATTTATGATTTCCTTTTGGGCGCGCGACTATAGACTGCTGACTGTTTCTTCCTTTTGCAAGACCAGTGCGCGGCCGCGCAAGGTTAAAAAGGTAAAAAGGCAAGGTTGTGGTATGGTCCCAAGTACTTATTATGAGGTTTTTGGGACCTTACCCCTTCACAAACCAATGAAATATTGTGTTTCATACTTGGTATTTGTATAAATATGTGTATCATTTGCACATATCAATTCTCGTTCGATTTCGAGCTCTAAATCGCTTTCTGGAAAGTTATACGCGAACTGATGCGTAAACGTAATCAGTTTAACGAGACAAACACTACGGAACAGTGACATAGGCTTAACATACCTTAAATAACCTTTACATGACTTAGAAATAAGTTTTGGAGGGTTTGGTGTGTCGAAATAAAGTTTATTCGCTTATAGGGACTAAAAGCGTCAAAAGGTGCATAAGCTTGCATTTTCGCGCATATCTTACGTTCTGAATTTATCCGGACATCCAAAATTTTATGTAATCATTAAAATATTTTATTTTAGTGATTGGCATGATAAAATTCCACTCGTCGCGTAATTTGGATCGTTTTTGCGTTCGTTACGATTTCCATCGTAATTAACCGAACAACGCAACCGTACGACCAAACGAACCGACATCCGAGATATTTTTTAGCACATTTCAAGTTCCCTATACTTTAAATTTATTTTATAGCCTTGAAATGGGGTTAAAGGGGCTTAAAAGTGCCAAAAAATCAAGTTTTACAAGTACAGGAACCATTTTTGAAATTTCTGGCAGATACATTGAACTTGGTCCATTTTTGAGGTTTTGATGGTTTTAACCCAAGGTTTAGCACACTATGGGCTGGAATTTGATGGTTTTAAGTATTTCCATGGTTTTGAAAACCATGTGCCCACATGGAGGGTCAAGATCAAGGCACGAAATGCGAGAAACGATCCTAACGGTTCTCCGAAATCTATAAATACCCAAGCTCTCATTCCATTTTCCTCACACCTTGATCTAATTTTATGCTCTAAGTTGAAGCTTTATGCTTCATACCTGAGTATTTAGATCAAGTTCTTCCTAGCTTGGACCCTTTGTAAGTTTCTTTCATGCTTTTATGCGTTTTAAGCGTAAAAGTCAAGCAGTGTTTGACTTTCTGCTTTGACCAGTCTATGGTCAACACGAAGTTTGTTTGAACTTCGTAACGTGAGTGTAATCACGATGTTTATAGTCTCTTGTGAGTATACCTACTGATTACCACGTTATTTAGGTGTAGTGACGAGTCTTAGTTTCGGTCAAAATGCGTATTCTTGCGTATTTTGCAACCAAACTATTCTTGGGTATCAAGACCCTTTGTCTTGATATCAAACTTGTTTTCTAACTTCGTTAAACATGTTTTAACATGTTTAGCTCATCACTTTAGGTTTAGTGCTTATATAGGGTCGTAAGATAAGCGGTCTAAACAACCGCTTAGACTTTCGAACCCGACCCGTTTGGTCGATCATTAGGATTCGACCAAGCATTTATTGTGACCATAGTTATATAGGGAATAACCTTCCGAGGTTATACCTTATGGTCACTTCATTTAGTTAGTTGTATGATAGGTAATTTATATGCCTTAGGAAAATGACCAAAATGCCCTTTTTACGCATAAATTCATTTTAAGCATATGAAACATAAATTTTGGCATCTAAACTGATTAGGCAACATTATTAGACATGTTAAGGCATATAATACTTGTCATAGGACTAGTTAGGCGGTCCGAACGCGTTTTACGCGAACGACGCGTTAAAGTGGCGTAAGCTACCTTAACGAGTCATAATGGGTCGTAAGCACTTAGGTTAGGTTTCGTTTTAGAATGTAGGCTTTGTTAAACCATATTACATGAGTCCCTACACTCATTTGGTTTACGAAACCTCATTTTATCCAATCTCCCGATTTAGGTTCGTTTATTAACTTAGTTACCTATATTAGGTGCCGTTTGATTTTCGTGATCCCTCTAGCTTGCTTGGTTGTTATTCAAGACTTCTAAGCATTCTCAAGTGAGTACATAGTCCCCTCTTTTACTGTTTTCAACTGTTTTGGGGTGATACACATGTGCCTACTTGTTACTTTCGTGTTTTACATTTTGAGTTGTTTTGAACCGTTGAAATTGTTGGTCTATGTGAACCGTCTGAATCTGATTGATTATGTGAACCGTTTGAATCTGATTGATTATGTGAACCGTTTGAATCTGATTGATTATGTGAACCGTTTGAATCTGATTGATTATGTGAACCGTTTGAATCTGATTGATTGTGTGAACCATTTGAAACTGTTTGAACCATTGGGTTAGGGAAGTGATTAGGTAACGGGGCGGGTGTAATGTGTTAAAAGCATGGTGGATACGCCACTGGTACTTCCTATATATAGGTGCTTTTAACACATTATATATCGTTGCGTTATCTAGTTCACTTGGGCAAGGTTATCAAAACAAAGTTATATTACAAGGTTTTTCTAACAATATAAAACATTCGAGTTTTATTTAAAAAACGATTTACAATTTGGGTTTACTTAAACAAATGTTTTGAGTAAGATTCATGGTATCGAGGTTTTATAAATTATAACAAATCTGTTTTAACTTGGTTATTTCAATTCACAATCTAAACATTTTACAAAACTAGTTTTTCTAATATCGAATAACAAAGTTGTTTGAGTTATTTCAAAAGGTAAAACGAGCCATGAATCTGACACTCACATAAAACCTATGTACTCGCCGGCATTTTTATGCTGACGTATTTTCACATGTGTTTCAGGTACCATAGTTGATGATGTTTGATGATGATATTGATGCATGCTCACATATGAATGGACGAGGCCTTAGTGACTTAATAACAATGAAAGTCTATTTGTTAATGTTTTGTTTCTAATTTCAATGTAATGTAATACATTTAATTTAATAAAACAGAACTTCAATCCATGTGTTATGAAACAATGATTCTGTTACAACACTCCCCGACGTTTCCGCCATGATTTGTTGTTTTATCGTGATCGGGGTGTGACAGGTACCGAACCTTATAATAGGCTGGGAATACGAGGTCGGCTAGAATGAAGGTTAAGGAATTTGCACTCCTGATGCTTAAGGCCTATGGTGTCTAAAGCTCTGTTTATTTGGATCCTGCCTGTGGGCTTGTATCAAACTCTTGTAATACTTTTATACATTCAAGCTTTATTTTAATAATTTAAATCTAATACTTCTGCTGCATAATATTATATTGTGATAACTGTTATCCAACCGTCGCGATTGTACCCTTCCGGGCCCACCGGAGATCGGGGTGTGACAGGTTGTTATCAGAGCTACAGTTTGAGTGAATTAGACACTAGCCCTTAGTGTCTAATCTCAAATATCACAAAATGCAGATTCCTTTAAAAAGAAACTCCGAGTCTAGACCTGAATATAAGACTACTCTTAATCTATATAGTAATTAATTGATTTTATACCGCCAAGATGTCGCGGACCAGATGAAGGAACTATAATGGGTCGCAGACTCGAGGATCTCTACCATTGAGTAGCTCGAAGTTCCATCCGGTGAACTACTTATGTTTTGGAGACGATGACCCCGATACGAGGATGATAAACCTAGTCACCTGATGATATATCTTTTGATATTCCTGTGATATCCTAATATCATTTATCCAAAGTCTATCACATTCGATAGACGTTCCTGTGATATCTCACCAGCTGATTAAAACATCAACAAATATGAAAAGCTATATCATGGCAAGAATATATGTGCACTTTGCACCAAATTTCTATTATTTGATTCTAATGTTCTCTCATTCTAAAGAATAAGCAGAAAAGGGAATCACTTTTTTTCTGATTCATGCTTAAAGCATATAATTTCAAGTCTTCGAGCTCGATTAATTCAAATCCATCTGGGTATATATTATATTATATAAATTCGGCAACTCTCGCCAGAAATTTCTCCAACTGGAGTACGACAATGATTTTTATTTCATTGATTTTAGCAACTACGAATGCCCAACTTAGTTTGATAAAAGAGCCATATGATAATTGGCAGTATCTTAGTGTCCCATGGATTGCTTTCATGCCTGGCCAGTGTGACGATTTAATGCATGGAACCACTAAGATCTCCCAACGGTCATATTGTACTGATATCGGCTAATAGTAAGTATCTAATATAATTTGGAGATATTACTGCCATAATAAGAATCATTGATTTTATGGAGCCCATTTTATGATTTTTCCTTCTAATCATATGAAGGTCACATTTATTGCTCCTACCTTATCAAACAGATCTTGATTGCGCGATAGACGAAGGCTAAAAGCACATGTTCCCACAATGAGTAGTTGAAAAATTGCAAAATGTTCGTCCAAATATAAGACGACATATCCCCAAATCTCCTGATAAGAAGAGGGGCTTATTTATAAACGGTGTACTTTATTGAGCCGTACCATATACCGTGTACTTTATTGAGCTGTATCATATACGCTGTACTTTATTGAGGCGTATCCCCAATTCTCCCGATAAGGAGAGGGTATATATTTAAACGGTGTACTTTATTGAGTCGTACCATATACAGTGTACTTCATTGAGCTATATCATATATGTTGTACTTTATTGAGGCGTATTCCCAATTATCCCAATACGGAGAGGGGTATATATTTAAATAGTGTACTTTATTGAGCTGTATCATATACACTATACTTTATTGAGGCGTATTCCCGAATCTCCCCATAAGGAGAAAGGGTATATTTTAAACGGTGTACTATATTGAGCCGTATCGCATACACTGTACTATATTGAGGTGTATACCAAATCTCCAACTAAGGAGAAGTGCATATAATTAAAACGTCTAATAAGACATGTCCTGGAAACTCCAATTAAGGAGAAGGACTAAAAGTGCCAACTCTATGGGGTAAAGACAAATTAGTCGAAGGACCGCTAGCAATCAAGAAAATAAATCTATTTTGAATTTACCCGTTCTTATGTAACTAAGACTAGTAAAATAAGACCATGATAAAAGACTTTGTCTTAAATTTCCCACCAATGGTAGTGGTTGAAAAGGTGATAGAAGTGGAAAACTGATTCCCTCACACCCATATAATCTTAAAAAATCTTTAAGTGATTCTCGTCCAACTATGGGACGGCATTTATCTAAGATCTCCAACTAATTCCCGAATATATGGAAAGGAGATAGAAAGTTCATCTATCTATACGATGATAATCATCCCCAAATCTCCCAATGTGGAGAAGGATATATATATTTAAACAGTGATTGTATCGAGCCGTATCATATACGCTGACTGTATTGAGGCGTATCCCCAAATATCCCAATGTGGAGAGGGACTTATATTTAAACATCAACTGGCACTGCGACGTATTCCCAATTATCCCAATGTGAGTAGGGACTTATACTTAAACGTCAATTGCGACGTATTCCCAAATCTCCCAATACGGAGAGGGACTTATATTTTCAACATCAACTGAGACGCATCTCCAAATGAGGAGAAGAATTCATATTTAATACGTTGACTGAAACGTATTATTAAAAATCTCCAACTAATTCCCAACTGCGTGGAAAGGAGAAAACTCTTGTCCAAATTCGTGACGATATCTGTACCAAATCTCCAACAATTCCCAACTATGTAGAAGGAGAGGAATCATAATACTACATTGTCAGTCACAATAAGGACAGTTGTGATCTTATAATCCCCTATCCAAGGTGGTGAGCTATGCTCAAGCCTAATAGTCTATATGATCAATGCGATCATGACTAAAATCATCAATATGATGATCATATTTAACATCCTTAATGATGTTTTGCCTACGGGCAATAACATATTGTCTATTTAAAACATTGACATTGTGATCTTTATGATCCCCTGTCTAAGGTGGTGAGCTATGCTCAAGCCTAATAGTCTATATGATCAATGTGATCATGACTAAAATCATCAATATGATGATCATATTTAACATCCTTAATGATGTTTTGCCTTCGAGCTATAACATATTGTCCATTTGAGACATTGACATTGTGATCTTTATGATTCCTTGCAAAAAGGGGGTGAGCTATGCTCAAATCTCATAGTCTATATGATCAGTGCGATCATTACTAATATCATCAGTATGATGATCATAATATTAACATCCCTAGTGATGAGGTGCCTACGGGCTATACTTTACTCTACTGTCGATAAGACAATGGTAGTGGTGATCTTTATGGTCCCCTGTTCAAAGTGGTGGGTTATACCCAAACCTAATAGTCTATATGATCAACGCGATCATGACTAATATCATCAACATGCTAATCATACTTAACGTCCCTAGTGATGTTTCGCCTACGGGCTATATTATAATTTCCATTTGAGATAAGGACAGATGTGACCATTATGGTTCCCTGTCCAAGGTGGAGGGCTATGCAAAAGCCTCACCGTCTATATGAACAAATGTGATAATGACTGATATCATCAGTACGATGACCATTAATTTAAGATCCTTAGTGATGTCAATCGAATTTCCTACGGGCCATATTATATCGTCAATTGTGGCGACAGTAGTGGTCTACGACCCCTTATTCAAAGGTAATGAACTATGTTCAAACCTTAAAGCCCTTTGATTAAATGAGATCGCGACTTATATATATCTTAAAATGTTCTTCGTAACAAGGCTTCAGTGCATATCTTCTAATTATCCTCCGTGACAAGGCTTCAGTGCCATATCATTCAATGTCCTTCGTGACGAGGCCTTGTGCCATATCTTTCACAATCTTTGTGACAGGCCCTTGTGCCATGTCTTTCACGTCCTTTGTGACAAGCCAATGTGCTATATTTAAATATCCCTTATGTCAAGCCGATGAGTTATACGGCTAAGTCCATTACCCACTTGTGGTAAACAGGGCTCGTGAAATTGATATATAAACTTATAGATCTGCAATATCTATTGCAAATAAATTGATTTGCTATTTAGTTCTCGAAGTAACGATGATGGCTATATCATTTCATTTAAACTTATGGCAAGCCTGAGTATTGGCAAAGCAAGTAAGAAAAACGGTGGTGACGATTTAGAGCACCAAAACCGTAATAATGAAGAGAATCGTCTTCGATCCATAGTTGCCGATGAGGTCAGTAAAGCCCTGGCTGGATTTATGGCCACATTTAAAGGGCCAAATCCATCAGTACAGAAAGGGAACTCTGTTTCTAAACCCTGTTCTAATACTCATAAGACTGAAAAGACTCATTTCTCCTCAACTAAGAGTGAACAGAGTATTAAGAGTATCAAGAAAGTTGAGTCACATGACTTTAAGAAGGGGTGTACATATAAATACTTTGTTTCTTGTAAACCCCGTGACTTTACGGGAGAGATTGGAGCAATTGATGCTCTGAAGTGGCTGGATGAAATGGAAACCATTGTTGATATAAGCGGTTGTGCCGCCAAGGACACTGTTAAATACGTGTCCCAATCCTTTAAGGAGGATGCTCTATCTTGGTGGAAGGCACTGATCCAATCCACTGGCAAGGTTGCAATGTACAACCTGAGTTGGTCAAAGTTTGTGGAATTGATCCGCGAGACTTATTGTCCACCTCACAAGGTGGAGAAAGTTGAATCTGACTTTCTAAGGCTGACCATGAAAGGCCTCGAGTGTCGAGCCTATGTATCTGAATACAACTCCTTATCAAGACTCATGCCATATTTAATTACCCCCAAGTCTAAGCGCATTGCGCGGTTTATTGGAGGACTCACTCCAGAAATCAAGGGGATGGTTAAATCCTCCAAACCTGTGACTTACAGATCCGATGTGGATCTGGCTCTTTCTCTCACTGAAGATGAAATAAGAGCTAAGGCGATTAAGGCCAAAGAGGACCATAAGAGAAAGCGGGATGATACCCCAAGTAAGGATTACAAAAAGGGTAAGACTGGTTCGAATTATAACCAATCCAAGCCGAATGAGGCAAAACCCAAGTGTAAAACCTGCGGGAAGCAACACTTTGGAAAATGTCTCCGTGAGCAGAACAAGAGTTGTGGCATCTGTAAGGAGATGGACCATAAGTCTCACGAATGCAAAAATTTGAAAGACGCCACCTGCTATGGATGTGGCGAGAAGGGGAACATAAAGACCCGCTGCCCAAAGAGGGCGACTGACAAGAAGAACAAGGCCACTGATGGCAAGAAAGGCAATACTTGAGCCTTCCAATCTGCTATAGCTAAAGCAGTTCAAGACGTATCACTATGAATATGTTTCCCGTCATTGATCTATTTACTAGAAACTTGTTTTAAACTCTAGAGCTAGTTAAAGCTTCATCGATTGTAAATTTAATAAAACTACAAATCTGCCTTTTCAAGGCTTGGATATTATTTATAAAATCAAGTGGCCAATCTAGATGGTTTCATATATAATATATCCTTCACAAGGCAATTTGTCCTTGATAATCTCTTATCTATAAATCCTACGGGATTCGACATATTCTTAGACATGGATTGGTTAGTCTAAAAACCAAATCCGCTTTGTCTCCAGTAAGAAACTTATCGAAATTTAAAATCCTTATCTGGTGATATACTCACCATTCGTGGAAAAACAAATATCATGGATTGCCCGAAGAAGATTTTATGCTTCAGGTATCCAAGTGATTGGATGGAGGATGCGTAATCTACATGACATAAGTAATTTTTGACAAATTTAGATCGAAAACTGAAAACCTTTGTGTGGATGGACATGAGAAGTCTATAGCCACCTAGGAAGCTTAATGTTTAGAATGTTCGCGGGTGAGTCGAACACCGTAGACCATTATTGGTCTGCATGAAGCATTGGAAAATCCCACACAGATTTGGGAAATGGTAACAAAGGATCTAATCTCCAAGTTACCTGAGATAAAATGCATCAACAACGCGAAGTGTAAAATAGTCGACAGACTTACTAAGTCGACGCTTCTTGTCAATTAAGGAAAATTTCTAATTCCGGCAAGTTAATCTATAGAAAGATAACCTTGAGTCTCCTTATGGAGTACCGTTGTCTATAGTATCGAATTAAGATACTAAATATATTCTTATCTCTAGAAAATGCTAGCATGATGCACAGCTGATAAGCACTTATCATGCTTTGCTATGACATTTAAACATGAGCATAAGGTTATTGAAAAACCTTGTCTATTATGGACCACGGATTTTAAAAGTCCCAAGTTTACCTCATAAATGTGAATGGGATTCCTATTGTGGCCCAGGATACTCTTAAGAAGTTGAAACCTACCATAATACGAAAATAACCGTATTGCTCTGCGCAAATATCGAGGTTGAGATTTTTTTTAAGTGGGTGAGGATGTAACACCTTGTAAAATCATGGCCAATAATGTATCGACACTTGTCCCTAATCCTAATTATGTCAAACATTGACTATGAGAGACTATTATCGCCAAACAGTTAAAACTTTGAATATGAAAGGACTGAAAGTGTCAACATGCTTAAACTAAGCCTCTGAGTGACATTATACGATATTCATGTTCTCATATTAAGCCACTTGTTGGATAATCCAAACCGTTTGTGATAAACTCAAAAGTTTCGGTAACGGAGTGTTAAAGTGTCAACTTGTTAAAACTTTGAATATGAAAGTGACCTTTTAATGAATTCGGAACATTATGATGTTTGATCACACTCTTGGGAATACCTAATATTGGTCATTTAGGGCTTTGATGCCATTAAACTGTAATACGCACAAGTTTGTGCGTTAAAAGGGTTAAAAGTGCGAACATGTTAATTCTTACCTCTGAATGACCTTTTAACGAACCCGGAGCATCTTGATGTTCCATAATACTCACAGGAATGCCTGATATGAGCTACGTAAGGCTTTGATGTCGTTAAACGATATTACGCACATCTTCGTGCGTTAGAAGGACTAAAAGCGTCAACGTGTAAATCTACACCTTTGGGCGACCTTTTAAACGAACCGGGAACTCCATAATGCTCGGTCGTACTCCTGGGTGTGCCTAAGATTGGCCACTAACGGATTTCATACCTTAGAATAACTTTATATATGAGAATAGAAAATAATGTGCCTAAAGTGTAATTTTTAAAAGTTCAAAAGTGAACTAAAGGAATGAAGGACCATTTCTGCCAATCAGCTAAAGCTGATTTCTGGACCCGGGATGAGTAGCGGGCCGCTACCCATTTGGGCCGATCTCTCGCGGGTCGCCAGGCAGCCCAGTTGCAGCAAACATATTTTTTGTTTTTGTTTTACTTTGCCATCACATAAACCATTTTATCCAATCCATGGGCTTGTTAGCTGATTTTAAACATGGTATTACACATGTAATAATCTTATGATAGCCCTAAACACTTGGCACAATCCTAGCAATTCTTGAAAACTATATAAAGGCCTTAGAACTCATTAGTTTACTTGCGCCATTCTTTCTCTCCTTTTTCTTATGGGAGCTCCTGATAATTAGGAGTGATGTGTGCAAAATGCAACATATAAATTACATCAAATTAGGCACAAAACTAACCCTTTTTTAGTACTAATGTTGGAAAAAATGTGCTTTTGTCTTCCTTTTGTATTTTCAGGGTTAAATGAGCTTAAATGAACAAAAGAAGCAAAAATGCAGCCAAATCTAACAATAATACAAGAAAAGGAATAAACGTGGCATGCCCAACCCCTCGACAACATCTCCCCAAGCAAAAACAAGATAACAGAAGGTTGAACACGCCCCATGCTCAGTGAGCACGGGGGCGTGCCCAAGTGTCTGCGGAAAAGACAGTTGTAGAAGCTTCTATCACCCACCACGGGGGCGTGCCCAGCGGACACGGGGGCGTAGTCAACGCAAAGATTCGCAGAATCTAGGCAAATCTTGATAGTACAGATACGCTTCTACACACGGGGCCGTGCCCAGCGGAAACGGGGGCATGGTCAACTAATGCAGACAAACTACATTTAATGAGGAAAGAGAAGATGGGTGGACACGGGGCCGTGTTCGGGCTTCTGTGCAGGCTATAAATAGGGGTGCTTGGCTCACTTGCAAACCATCCCTTGGAAAACCACCTCTCTCACACTACACCCACCCACCACCACCATCATCACAACCCACATCCACCACCATCATCCATCATCCATCATAGAGTGTGTGTAGTAGTCTCGGGATCCAAGATTGATCGTAAGAGTTCTTGACAATCAAAGGCCATGTTTGCCTAAGTCTCTTACATCACTTGGTGAAGACAAGCATTTAGTGTAATACTATTTATTTTTAATCTTTTCGCATTTTTTATTTGGTTATGTATTAATGACTTTAATAACTAGTTTCTTATGTTGAAGGTGAATCTTCCTTATCGTTTGTCTGTGGTGTCTTGGCGTTATATTACTGTCTATATAAAATAAAAGATTTACACCATTCATATCTCCACGGTCTATATGGAGATATGTTGGCTACCTGGTCGGGGGTTAAGGGAACGGTTTGGTAAGAGTCTTGCCTTGTTTAGTGTATAGATCCAGCAAGGACCTGGGTCAAGTTTAGTAGGACCTCCTTCAATACCCACTGGTATTGGATGGCGGGGGTCCAAACTCCTTGATCCCCTGATATGTAAACTACTATAAAAACTTTAACCCAGCTATTTAGGATTGTATCCCTGCTGACTCAAACTACTTAGCCGAGGGTAACGTCACCTTCAAAAGAGGGGCCTACCACATTATGCATTAATAACTTAATTAATTATCTTTCAATAATCCAACCCTTTAGGATTGTATCCTTGCTGACTCAAACTACTGGGTTGAGGGTAACGTCACCTTCAAAAGAGGGGCCTACTACTATAACTAAGAGAATCTCTTAAAAAGTGCAAAAGTCCGAAAATAATCAAAGGTTACACTAAAGGCGAGTCGGATCTAAGTGATTCATCTTGTCTATCTGTTTTTATTTTTATTTTTCAGTATTTTTAGTTTTTATTTTATAGTTTAAAACCTTTTTCTAAACTTTTGATTTGATTAGACGTTGAGGATAAACCGGTACTAAAAGCTCTTGTGTCCTTGGACGAACTCGGTATCTTACCAACGCTATACTACGCTCACGATGGGTGCACTTGCCCATATATGTGTTTAGTGTTAGTAAAATATCGTGTTTTATAAATTTAAAACTTGACTAAAGTGTAAAAAGGGCTTAAAATATACTTAAATATACACGACACTACACGCACATCAGGAGCCTACCATTGAGTTCTCTTTAGTCCCTAGGACACTTGTAAGTGTTACTTTCGTGGCTAGTTATTTTATTTGGCTCTTAAAGCCAAAAAATCAAGCGTTTACGATAAAACGCTTTGACTTTTAGTTAGACCTTAAACGGTCAAGCCATTGTTCGCAACGAACATGGCTACGTGATCGTAATTAGGTAGGTGTTAATCCCTCAAAAGGGCACCTTCTAAGAATCACGTTTGCTAGGTCAATTGACGAGTCAACGTAATATTAACTTAAA
Organism: Helianthus tuberosus; assembly: GCA_030545235.1. Classification (NCBI taxonomy): domain Eukaryota; kingdom Viridiplantae; phylum Streptophyta; class Magnoliopsida; order Asterales; family Asteraceae; genus Helianthus; species Helianthus tuberosus. Next base: position 63,058,742 of record CM060424.1, on the reverse strand, counting down.
AAGTCAACGGGTCAGTTTTTAAAATAATTGCGATATGAGTTTAGAAGTGTTCTAAAATATGTGTTATCACTTAAACAACTCAGTAATAATTATTAGAACATGTGTAAACATGTTCGGCTCGTCAATTCCAATTTTAGGGTCGGTTCACAACCGAAAGTCGCGTAATTTGACTTCTACGTTGACTTTTGGTTATAAACCGAATAAACTAGTATGCTACTGATTTTAGGTTCCGTTAAGATCGTAATATAATGTAGTACAACCCCATAAGGTTATATTACATGATCGGACTAGGAATCTGAGTTTATGCGCATGTTCCGTTATTGTGCCGTAATTTGACTATAATGCCCTTTTGTTTAAAAATAAGGTTTTAAAAGTAAATGAGCATGCAAATGAGTTATGTGCTAATAAGTAAACATGTTTAGAATATTTTGATGTGTATAACCTGGTCACAAACTGAGTTTACGCGTATAGGCGTAAATTATGCTTTTAAAAGGACTAAAATGCCCTTTTAAGTCTAAAATGAGTTTTAAACATAATTTTAGCATAAAACTCATTACCTAATGATATGATATGATAAATAGGATTATTTGGGATGCTAAGTCGGGTTGTAAACTGAGTTTAACTTCAGTTTCATATATAATGCCGATAAATGACGATAGTGCCCTTATGGCACATAAAATGTGTTTTAATCATAATATTCAAACCAAACTGTTTGCATACTAATATGTTATGACAAATAAAATATTTTAACTATTTAAAGCTGGTCATAACATCATATTTCATAAACCTTCACATAAATCATCATTTAACGGCATTAACGTCGTTTAGGCGCGTAGTATGGTTTTAAACCATATTTATGAACCAAGACTTGATAGCTACTAATTTTATAAACCATTATAAATATTTTTACAGTAGGTATAAGTCCTAAACTCAGAATCCCAAATAAGTCCTCAAAACTATGTGTGAAATGACCAAAATGCCCATACTGCGTATAGTTTGGTCTTAAAGCATAAACCACACATATATTTGACATCCTACTGATATGATATCATAATTTAATTACTTTTACAAAAGTTTTATGACCATAACATCAGTTTACTGACAAGCTCCTTTTTATAAACTGTAAAATTATCAAAATGCCCTAATGAGGCATAGTTTGATTTTAAAATCTTAACGGGCATACAAGTTGATATCCTACTGATATTATAACTTGTTTAAAGTGCATTGGCATATGAAACATGTTCATAACTCATCCTCTTACCCGTTATTACTTATACGTGTACGGTTAAACTTACGTAACTAGTTTACATAAATTTACCGAAAGGGGTTTAACCTTACCGTTTTGATCTTAGAATCCATAATGTATTATGTTTACCCATATTATATAAGTCCTAGTACTTGTTGGGTTTAATCCACCTTCTATTCAGTATACGCTTAATCTAACGAACCTATTCTTAAGTATCGGGTCATATCTAAAGGAACTACCTTTGACCCGTATACATTCTAACAGATAATACATCTGTTCATTCCAGACTATAGTACCCCCCCCCCCCTAAATAATCGGACTTGGGTCAATAAACTTACACTTGCGGCTTTTTGCCAAATATATTCTTGTTGATTGGAAGCTAGCAAAAAGGTAAATACTCTTGACATATTTTAATGTAAACTTGGGATGGCAAATATGCTTCTTGGGGCGGTTATTGCACAAGTAGGTCGCCTATGATTGCGCAAAAGTGTAAGAATAAGGTTGAATCCGTTTACTTGATAACTGCTATAATTGGGGGTTAATGATACTATGTTCGGACAACCCAATGGGCTAATCAAGTATATAATCTCGTAACAAGAATAATCCCAAGATATTTTTAAAAGATCACCTACAAGTTATCTATATGTATAAAACTCTTTTCGAAAAACTATTTTTCCAAAGAGTCAGTTAATTGTATTTACCAGCTTTGGCTGACGTATTTTCAAAAGATTGAACAGCAGGTACCGAACCTTATAATAGGCTGTGAATACGGGTCGGCTAGAATGAAGGCTAAGGAATTTGCACTCTTGATGCTTAAGGCCTATGATGTCTAAAGCTCTGTTTATTTGGATCCTGCCTGTGGGTTTGTATCGAACGCTTGTAATACTTTTATACATTCAAGCTTTATTTTAATAATTTAAATCCAATACTTCCGCTGCATAATATTATATTGTGATAACTGTTATCCAACCGTCACGATTGTACCCTTCCGGGCCCACCAGAGATCGGGGTGTGACAAAGATCCAGCAATAAAGAAGGCTATTTCTGTTGTATTTGTTGAAACGAGGCATCGGTTATGCATGTGGCACGTGATGCATAAACTTTCTCTGAAGGTTGATTTTCTTATTTTTAAGATATATGGCGTTTTAAAATATATGGCATTTTGTACTTCGTTACTGTTTTTCGTGTAAGTTTGTTTGTGTCTAATATATATATTTTTTTCCTGGCGCTTTCGTGTTATACATAGGTTGGTGTTAGGCTATGCAATTTCACCAATTTCAAAGAACGTATTTGTGGTGTTGTGTGGACGGATATTCTTACACCTGAAGAGTTTGAATCAGAATGGGAAGAGGTTATTGGAGAGTTCAATTTAGCAGATAATGAATGACTCTCTAATTTATGCACTCAGGGAATCTTGGATCCCTGCATACTGTAGAATGGAGGAGTTGTCAGGCCTTATACGAACGACATCGAGGTAGAGAGTGAGAACCATTTTTTTGGTCAAGTGTGCAATTCAAAAGCTACTCTTGTTAAGTTCATGACTCATTATGAGACTGCAATAGAAGCACAGCATCACATGCACCGAAAAAATGATCATGAATCTCAATACAAACGCCCCCAGTTGACAAGTAATTACCAAGTGTTGGAGGGCCAAGCTACTGACATGTACAAAAAAAAAATATAGTGACGTTCAAGCTGGGCTAATCAGAATTGCGGATTGCATAAATCAACATTATGAAGATCAGCCTGATGGATTTGTTAAGTTTTACATAAATGATTTCTAGCAGCTTTGTGTGTCACACCCCAACCGATGGCGGAAACATCAGAGCGAGACGAAATAGATTGCTCATTACTCATAACACTAAATTGTGACAAGTATTTAATATTAAATTCCATTTCATTGCTAAAGAATAAATTACATCGTTTGAAATCGAATACAACAAGTTGAAACAAATGAATTATATTACAACAAGTATTTAAAGATTAAAATGTGTTTCTAGGCACCCTACTAAGTTTCGTGCATCATCATCATCATCATCATCATCATCATCATAATCCTGGAACATGTTTTAAAGTATAGTTCAATACAAAACTATTGGCAAGTATACAAGTTTTGGAGTACTAGCATATAAGTATAAAAATGAACAATCTACATGGGAAACCTAGTTATCAAGATTAGCGTATAAATTGGCGTGCGATGAACAAGTCAACCCTCTGATTACCGCAAGTATAATGAATGAATAACTTAACATGACCTCACATTCACAGGCGGTGCGTTACTCCTATAGCGCTATACATGTTATAGGAAGTGATATTCGCTAAAATACACATACTTTATTCCCCTATTTTACGCGTTTTCGGCCATAAAACCGAGGATTAGACACCTAATCGTGTATATTTTTGTTTACAAGCCTCAAACAGCTTGCCAAACAAGAAGATGAAGAAAACGAGGATTTTCTGGGTGAGACGACAGAATTACAAAGATTTTGTGAATATTCTGCATCTTTTGGCACGCCCGTGCCAATCCGGTGATCAGACCCAAGCTCAGAGATGCACTGCCAGTGCGATTAGTAGTGCCGGCAATCCTCGAAAACGCACAACCGTGCGTTGGGTGGAACGACAGTGCCGGTCTGTGGTTCTCGGAAGCACTGCTAGTGCAGTTGGAAGCGTCGACTACTTCTCAGAGACGCACGCCCGTGCATCAGGTGGCTTGACCGTGCCGATCTGAAGACCGGTCCAAGATTTGTTGACGTCACAAGATTTGTTGAACAGTGCACAGTCGTGCATTTTATTGGCACGACCGTGCCGATTAAAAAAGTTATAAAAAACAGCAGGGGGCAATCATTTCGACATTCTGGATTTTTGGGAGTTATTCATGCGAATTTTGAGGCTCCGGAGGTTACACTTTCACCCGGATTCAAGCCACCATCATGTCTAGAAGCTCCGTTATCATCCATACCTTCAATCTTGTGCTTGTTTATGGTTTGTTTCTTGAATCTTTCCATTGTTTTGTTATGATCCAAGCATTTTGATTTATGATTTATGTAGTATTGTAACTTACGGGCAAAAACATTAGTATTTCCTTGCTTCATAAACAACCATTAGTATGTTAATTAGGTTTGTAATGAGATTTAAGCATTTTCTATGTTAATCCTTGATGATTAGTTTGGAACCTTGTTTATTGATGTTGAATTCTTGATTATAGTTAATTGTCTTGGATGATTAGTATGTTGTTAGTTGAGATATTTTCAAAAAGAAGCTTAATTAATCATTTATTAGTAACTTGTTTAAAATGTTTACACCATGATACTAGAAATAGTTAGTGGTTTAATAAGGGGCAACTAATATTAATCAAGAATGCTTTCCCTCAAGGAAGGACCTTAACGGGTTAGATGGTGTTGTTATGAATTCTTGACATAAGTCGTTAACTTTGTTAGTAATTTAGGCCAAAATTGATTTCTTGGTGTATTTATGTTCAAGATTTGTAAAATGAACTCGGTTGTGACTTAATCTAGTTTATGCTTGTCTCGGTGGTTACACTGTGTTCATAGGTGTCACTTTCCTTGATTAAGTGAAGTTAGAAAATTCCAAACAGATGACTAGCTGATTATTAGGGGATTTTCATAGACATTTATCAATAGAGCGTTAAAGAACAATTTTAGGTGGTTAAAGTGTGTTTTATTGTTTTAACTTTCCAAAGAATTGTCATGTTAGGATTCCCGAAAGGGATACTAATTGTCTTGAAAAATAGAAAATTGATCAAGTGTTTTAAGTGGCAAAACCAACTTAGTTAACATGCTTCGGTTGTTCATAAAGCAAGGCTATTTATCTATTTTTATATTTGGAGTCCATTATGTTTTAAAAGTATATGTTTAGTCTTATTTTTAGTTTAAACAAATTATCCACTTATATTTCTACCGGTAATTTAATGAAAAAGGTTTAGTATTATTGCATCCGCCCGCATCCTTGGATCGACACTTGGTTCTTACCAATACTTTACTACATATATAACGGGGTACACTTGCCCTTTCGTGTGTGTTTTATTGTTGAAGTATAAATCATTTATATAAATTTAAAACCGAATCGTGTGTAAGATTCATTGTAAAAACATGTATATATACGCACTCGTCAGGGAGGCTCGTACGAAGTTAATGACAAGTTCATCACATAAGAATCACCCAGAAACATGAATCAAGCATAACATAATAGTAAGCTTTTATTGGATTGTTTGTATGATTGTATAAAATTATGTATGTTGAGTGTGTTTTGTATATGTAAACATGATGCACCCAAAAAGTGAAAAAACGGAAAAAGGGCGTTGAGTATATTCACAGTTTGCGAAGAAATTTCCACTTAGTGATTTGACGAGTCTTGAGTTGTTGGAACACCGAAGTTATCAATTTTACTTCTTGAACTTTTTGCCCAAAGTTGAAATCTTGGAGAATTGAGAGAGTTTGGAAGTAATTTGGAGGTGGTGCAAGTGTTTGAAAGGTGTTAGAGTTGGTATTTATAAGAGGGTTAAGTGGTTGTGGTTTAAATGAAGGTGGTTGGGGTTTAAATGAAGGTGGTTGGGAGTTGGGTGGGGTATTAAATGAGTTGGTTGGATGTTAGAATGTGGGTTTGGGGTATTAAATGAGTTGGCTGGGGCTTATGACATTAAAGAAAGTGGTTGGATAGATGAAAATTTTCATTTTTAGTCCTTGCACTTGTATTGTTGGTTATTTTATGCTATAAACTTGCATTTTAAGTCGTTTTTAGGTATTCAAAGTGTAATAAAGTATAGGTGTGAGTGAATGCAAGCGTAATTTGAGTGTCGTGAATGTATGTATGAGTATTAGTACGTATAACAAGTGTCGGTTTGCATGTAAACATGTATTTAAACGATCAATTGAACAAATAACTAGTATGTATAAAATATGAATTTTGTTAAGATAAAGTTCTTGAATTACGAAACTGGAAGTAGATTATGAATATGATACGAGTACAAGTTTCCAAAAATAGAAATTCAGTAATCTTTCTAAATAAGGAAAGTTCCAAAAGGCGAGGCGTTACAGTCTCCCCTCCTTTAGGAAATTTCGTCCCGAAATTTATTCAAGCTGAAGACTTTGGAAAAAAGCATTTTGGTTAAAAAGGTTGGTTAACATCAAAAATTTTGAAGTTTAAAGATTATGAGAAGTCTATGTAGGCGTTAGAATGCATGAAAAAATCTTGAGGGATGAAAAGGTAGGTTTGTAAAAGTAGTTCGTTTGTCTAAGGTGATTTGAGGCACCCATCGTAAGTATGAGTAAAACGTGCATGTGTGTGTATAGGAAAAGTAAGTTTGACTAAGTTTGAATAACTCGATGGGGAATTATTTTAAAATGATGTTACCTAAGAAAAAGTTTTCGTATAAGATAGAATATTATTTGATGAAAAGTGCGGTCCCACACCGTAGGTTGTAAGAAAAGTTTTATCGGTTTTAAAGTGTATTAGTAAAATCACATGTTTGTAGAAATTTGCTTATTTGGTGAGAAACGAGAAGGATAGTTATTTATGAAAAAAAAAGTTTTGGTGGTAATGGGCCGACTAAGTAAGTTTGTGAGAAATAAAGAATGAAAGATAGTTTTAAAAACTAAAAAGGTATTCAACAGAACTGAACCGACTAGGATGTTTGTTTAAGGGATTGAACGTTTAGGTCGAGTTATTGTGAATAAGGTTGGGATAAAATGTCAAAAGAATATTTGGGAATAATCGGGTATTAGATTGAACGAACGATCTAGTAGAGAAATGCAAGGATAGAAATGGTATGAATTTTGGATATAAAATGAATATGAGACGTTAAGGATGAGGTTTCGTCATGGATAATCGGGTATCGCACGTTTAGCAGTGCGTTTGTGATTCATTAAAGTTTATGTATCGTGTTTAAACAAGGTCTGTAAAACACCGAATTTCTCATGGCACGTTTTACGATAGTTTGGTAATATGGTGAAAACACTTATATATAAGAAGTACCAGCGGCGTATCCACCATGTTTTAACCATGTTACGCCCGTTTCATTATCCGATGTCATGTTACGTTCCGTGTCTTACCATACACAGTAGAACACCCTATGATTTTCATGCGCCTACCACTATAATCCCGTGTGCACCCGCGATTATACTGGTCGTCGCACGATTTGCATAGTTTGTACTAGTTGCGTATGAGTCAGGGTATACAGTAGCTTTAAAAATGAGAATGTGTTCGTGTAATAGCATATGAAAATTAAGTATATGAGTATGATTATGTTTAAGTATGTATGTGACCAACGTAAGAGAACCACTCGGGTTATGCTCACGTATAGGTACGAATGTATGAGTATGAGTATGAATACAAGTATAAGCATTAATGATAACGATTGCATATATAGTATAAATTGAAAAGGATATGCTATTATTGTTTCAAAAAGAATAGGGGATTTACGTATGTTGGAGATTGTCGGTTCCTATGAAGTCTCCTTGCCCACGTGTTCTGGAATTTGAATGATGTATTGAGTGGTATCTGAAAAGATTTTTGAAAACAGAAAGTTTGCTTTATTTAAAGTATCTCTTATTACCATACGAGGAGTTGTATTTTAGAAACCTTTGTGAAAACTTTGGTCTTTAAAAAGAATTTCAGCACAATGAATTTAGTGATTTTGAAAAGTGTTTAAGCAAAACGATTTATTGCTTTTGAAAAGAGTTTTAGCAAAACGATTTATTGATTTTGAAAAGAGTTTTTAGCAAAATGATTTATTGATTTTGAAAAGGGTTCTAGCAAAATGACCTTATAACATCTATGTGATTTTATAAGCATGTGAGAAAAAGTTGGGTTGGTTCCCGATTGAGAACAAGTGACTTTAGGATAATAATATAATGTGAGCGTGTTTTAGCGATTAGGTCTAGTATGAAGTTCGTGAGCAAGAGATTCATTAGACTGGTTAAGTTGGTAGGTAGCATTTCATAAAATTTTGAAAATCGGGTGATAAAACATTTAAGGTACGATTAGGAATTTCGTGTATGTGGTTTATGTAAAATAGAAGGTAAGGTAAGAAATACGTTTGATAAAACAATGAGATTTGAGATTTTAGCATAAGTTGAAATTTTGATAAAATGATAAAAGGTCTAGGTATAAAACTTGATCGTGTGGTTGGCATAATAAAGTCTCTTTAAAAAGGAAATTTGGTAACGATCACCAAGGTAAGGGAATCACCCCTAGTCCGTTGGTGAGGTCGTTCTAAGAAGGGAAGGAGCGGAGCTAACCGTCAAGGTAAGGGAATCACTCCTATCTTGATGATATGTCTCCATTTAGGGATTTCGAGAAATGTAAATCTTGTTGGTGACATTTTTGAAATCATGCACGTGAATAGCGTATAAGTATATGAAAAGGACTTGTATGATGTGTGTGTAATCATTGCGAAAATATTTTGAATTTTAAAAAAGAAAAGTTTGTATCGCGTTAAGCAAAAAGTTGATACTAGAAATATGGAGGTTTGATTAAAACTTGGATTATTCCAAAACGTAACTTTTGACTAAACCAAAGTGGTCGTAAGTTCTTTTGAGTTTGGGAAGCATGCTTTGGCCTAATAGGTGGAACACTCTCGCCGAAATTTCGGTTAACGGTATTCACCCTTCCGGTTACTACGTGTTCCAAATCAATCGAAAATTCAAGACTTGGCGGGATTTTGAAAATCGAGGAATGGGACTAGTTGACAAGGTGCGGGTTTCACCCCTAACTTGATAATGTCGTACCCTAAGTGTGGTTAGTACTCGTCGGGTCAGGAAAGTTAATTCCGATATGTTGACAAGGGTCCACTAGATTTGAAATGGAATTTCTCCATCAAGGTGAGGAATTCACTCCTAACTTGATGACGAATTTTGTGCAAAAAGAATAAGTGGATTGAGAGTCATTCACCAAATTGTGGGTTTCACGCCTATTTTGGTGAAGTCATCTCGTTTGTATAATACGAGTGTTTTCGAATTTAACATAATCATGTAAAATAGCCTTAGGAAAGGCGTATGTTTTAAAATAGTAAAAGGAATATGGGCACATAAAAGGCATTTAAGAATTTAGCACATAAATCAAGTATGGTCGAGTATGGTGCTTAACTATAGACTAGGTCAAAAGCATGGCAATTGTCACACCCCGATATTTCCACATATAACCGGTGGGCCCGGTGGGGAGTATCGTGACGTAGTTGATATCATCATAGTCAGATATACACAATTCATAGCACAGCGGAAGTCTTGGAGGAAAAATACTATTACAACCGAAAAGTAAAGTACGAGTAAAATATTATACAAACGGTTGTATAACGATCCACATGCGGATCTAAAACAGAATGTAAAATATTGTTCAATAGACTTTAAGCATTAATAACTTCCAAGATTCTTTAACTAATGCCCAGAAGCTTCCATCCGATTTCGTGTAGTACCTGCCACTTAGTCTTTTTGAAAAATACGTCAGTTTACACTGGTAAATACAATTAACCGACTCTTTTGAAAACATTTATGAAAATTGATTTAAATGCACAAGGCACAAATACTCTTTGATAACTTGGGATAATTATATAAAATAATTTTGTATACAGATTTACATGTTTGTCGTACATTCAGGGCCAGGGATAGAAGCCGAGACAAGATTAATAGACACACCACTAATATAAACCCACAAGAAGTTATCCTTACGCGTGGGTATATCATTTTACATACGCAACTATCAGGTGTATGCCTACACCCTGTACTTAAGTCGTGGCCATTTTCAAATGAAATGAGCCGAGGATATCCAGGACACGGTCATATTAACCCCTAAATGTTTATATATCAAACAAAACAGATTAAAACGGGTTATGTCAATGATTTAACCACTAATCGATTAAATATTCTATACACTACCAAGCGGTAATAATTTACCGTATCCCAAGCCCATATAATGGAAAATAAGTTAAAAGTATTTACCTGAGCTTAAAATGTAAATTTTTGTATACTCAGTTGTGTATTCTACTCAAACAAGTGTAGGTAGCTTTTACCGGGCTCCTAATCTGGAACGAAGGTTTTAATAACCTATTAGATTCCTAACGGGTTTTATTTAAGTTGTAACTTAGACCGGTTAGTTTTAAAGAAAGATTTGCGGCACATATGTGTGGTTTACCATTTATGGCCAAACTATGCACCGTAGGGGCATTTTGGTCATTTCACCTATGTTTTTGAGGACAAATTTGGAAGTCTGAGTTCATGACTTGTACTTACTGTAAAAATATTAAAATTTATTTATAAAATCAGTAGGTAACGAGTCTTAAGCGTTAAATATGGTTTTAAACCATACTATGCACTTAATTATTGTAAAAGTCGATAATTGACGATATTTGATTTGTTTATGAAATTCTGAGATTTTGGTCAGTCTTGAATGTTTAAAATATTTTATTTTTCATATAAAATCAGTAGGAAAAGGTTTGGCATGTAAATCATATTTAAATCTCATTTTATTAACGAAAAGGGTATTATCGTCATTTATCGAATTATACAAGAACTCAATGATATGGTCAGTTTATAATCTGACCCAATATTCCAAAAATCCCTAAAAATAATATTAAAGCAGTAGGTAACGATTTTGGTGACAAAATTTGGGTTTAAACATGATTTATGCTAAAAAGCTTAGTTTAATTAATAAAAAGTTTCATTTTACGATATCTTGCATAACTTTAGTTTGAGACCAGAAACTGATGTCAAATTTATTTGACATGCTTATATATCAATAACAAAGATATTTGTAAACTCATGTATCCAAAAATCTCGTTTTTACATTATAAGGGCATAATAGTCAAATTTTAGCAAATAACGAAAACATACAAATGGACTCTGATTTCTATAGGACCATGTAGTATAACCTCAGAGGGTTATACTAACTTATAATATGGTCACAAAGGAACCCTAAGGCATAAAGATACTAAGCTAATTCGGGTCAGAACTGAAAGTCAAAGCAAAAGTTAACTTTTGCGATTTTCGGTTGCGAACCGAGCCCGAACTCATAATTGTCAGGTTGAACATGCCTAAACATGTTCTTCTAATATTTACCAAGTTATTAAAGTGATAAAACTGATTTTATAGTTTCTACATTATCAGTTATGAATTTTATTTAAAAACTGACTCGTTTGACTTTTATTTTAATTACGTTGACCCGACAATTAACTAAGTAAACGTGATAATTAGGAGGTGCTCTTTTGAGGGATTATCACCTACTTAATTTCCAACACATAGCCACTTTTAATTTGAATAATGGCTGGACCGTTAATGATTAATCAAAAAGTTAAAGCATAATTACGATATCTTTGACTTTCGGTCCTTAAACTAATAAAAACTTAACTACAGAAGCTAAGAACACTTCCAAGTGTCCTTAGCACGAAAATTTTACTCGAGCGAGCTTCCTTTGAGTCCAGGATGCTCCAGAGAAGAGTTGAGAGTGAAAAGATTGAGAGTGCAAGTTTAAATGGAACAAACAAGCTTCTATATATAGGAATTTGAGGGCTCCTGGGATCATTCCAGCTGTTATTAGGAGTTACCAGATGATCCCAAGTGTTAATGTGGCAGTAAAAACCGTTTACAAGCCCCTGGTATTGCTCAGAAGCCATGCAATGGCTGTGTAAGAGCTGAAACATGCAGCTGTCCAGAATTCTGTCACTGGCACCTCCCTCACGGCCCGCGAAGATATTAGGGTATGGCCTACGCGGCCCGCGACACCTGCTCAATCCGGTTAACATCCTTCAAAATTTGCAGTTTCAGTCTCTTATCCTTATTAAGTTCAAATAACTTTCATTTATTGCACTTTTGACCCCCAAAGTTAACTTTTAAGTATCTTAGTACATAATCAAACACCGTTAGGCTCCCGGTTAGTTACGAGATCACCCGAAAGGTACTATTTTCAACCATTGACGGTTTTAATCCCTTTTTCATGAAATCTTGCACAACATTTAAATAATGATTTTGAAACCATATATTTTTATCACTTGGCATTCTCGGAAAAAATGTAATTTGAACATTACGAAGCTCTGGGTTCGTTAAAAGGTCACTCAGAGGTAAGAATTAACATGTTGACACATTTAACCCTTTCATCGTGTAATTTCACTTGTTTTTCACAAATGGCTTCTCACGTTCAATATTTCAATCGTTTACTGAAACGAACACCGTATATGGTTATTTAAAAACATATTTTCACATGTTTAGGGTTTCGGACACGTGTATCCATTATATTGGACATGATTTTGCGAGGTGTTACATCCTTACCCCCTTAAAATAAATCTCGACCACGAGATTTACTGAAATAAATTAGGGTATTTCTGACGCATCGTGGATTCAACTTCCCATTCATATTTTGGGCCTCTACGGGCATCCCATTTCACTTTTACGATTGGTACATTCTTTCTTCGAAGCTTTTTAACCTCTCGATCCTCGATCGACAAAGGTTTTTCAACAAACTTCAAGCTTTCGTCAATCTGCACGTCCTTATGAGACATTGCTAGCGACTCATCGGCTAGACATTTCTTTAAATTGCAGATGTGGAACACATTGTGAATTCCACTAAGCTTTTTAGGTAGATTCAGCTTGTATGCCACGCTTCCGACACATTCGATGATTTCGAATGGTCCGATATACCTTGGACTCAGCTTGCCCTTTTTACCAAATCGCATCACCCCTTTCTAGGGTGACACCTTGAGTAATACTTTATCACCTACCTCGAATTTTAGAGGTTTGCGCCTCTTATCTGCGTAGCTCTTTTGCCTATCCCTGGCAGCTTTCAGACGATCACGAATCTAAACAATCTTGTCCGTTGTCTCCAGGACTATCTCAGGTCCTGATAGTTGGGTCTCTTCAACTTCCGCCCAACAAACTGGCGTTCTACATTTCCTTCCATACAAGGCCTCAAAAACTCGGCTTGGATACTTGAATGAAAACTATTATTGTAAGAAAATTCAATCAAAGGAAGATGGTCATCCCAACTTCCACCGAAGTCAATAACACAAGCCCTGTGCATGTCTTCCAGTGTTTGAATCGTACGCTCACTTTGCCCATCCATCTGAGGATGATAAGCAGTACTGAAATTCAAACAAGTGCCTAGAGATTGCTGAAAGCTTTTCCAAAAATAAGATGTGTATCTAGTATCCCTATCAGAGATAATAGATACTGGCACTCCGTGGAGAGATACAATCTCATCCACAAATAGCTGGGCTAGTTTATCGGAGTTATGCGTCTCCTTTATGGGTATAAAATGAGCTGACTTCGTCAGTCTGTCGACTATAACCCATATCGTATCATTCTCGTGTTTTGTCCTTGGTAACTTAGTAATGAAATCCATAGTTACCATTTCCCACTTCCAAGTGGGAAGTTCAGGCTGTTGCAGTAAACCTGATGGCTTTTGATGTTCGGCTTTAACCTGTGCGCACGTCAGACATTTAGCCACATAAGTGGCTATGGTTTTCTTCAAAACCATCCACCAGTAATTTGCCTTCAGATCTTGGTACATTTTATCACTGCCCGGATGTGCCGAATATTTAGAATTATGAGCTTCTCAAAGGATTTCATATCTAAGTCCTCCACGAATTGGAACCCAGATTCGGCCATTCAATCTAAGGATTACATTGTTCCCTGGTGACAACTGATCAACAGTTGCACCTAATTTTTCTGCTGGAAAGTTTTCTTCCAAAACGGCTTCTTTTTTAGCTGACAACAACTTTTCATTTAAACTATTCTTTAGTTTAATGCTTTTGGCATTGATCCTAATAGGTTTAACCCTTTCTTTCCTACTTAGTGCGTCAGCGACAACATTTGATTTTCCCAGGTGATAGCGAATTTCACAATCATAATCGTTCAATGTTTCCATCCAACGACATTACCACATATTAAGATCTTTCTGGTTAAACAAGTGTTGAAGGCTTTTATGATCTGAATAAATCACACACTTGGTCCCATATAGGTAATGCCTCTAAAGCTTGAGTGCAAATACAACGGCACCCAACTCCAAATCATGGGTGGTGTAGTTCTTTTCGTGCACTTTTAGTTGACGTGATGCATAGGCAATCACCTTGCCTTTCTGCATAAGCACACAACCCATACCGGTGTGTGATGCGTCGCAATAAACAACAAACTCTTCTATCCCTTCTGGTAATGTCAACACAAGAGCATTGCTTAAATTTTGTTTAAGAATCTCGAAAGATTCTTGTTGTTTGGGACCCCAATCAAACTTTACATTCTTGCAAGTTAACGAAGTTAAAGGTGCAACAATTCTTGAGAAATTTTTGATAAAACTCCTTTAGTAACCTGCCAAACCTAAGAAGCTGCCAATTTTTGTAGACGTCTTAGGTACTTGCCAATTCATAATTGCTTCAACCTTAGTGGGATCTACCTGAATACCATGCTCACTTACTACGTGTCCAAGGAATTGGACCTCTCGAAGCCATAATTCACATTTAGAGAACTTTGCGTAGAGCTTCTCTTGTTGCAGAAGTTTAAGGATGCATCGAAGATGTTTTTCATGATCGGCTTGACTCTTTGAAAAAATAAGTATATCATCAATGAAGACAATGACAAACTTGTCTAGATACGGCTTGCAAACACGATTCATGAGATCCATGAATGCTGCAGGTACGTTAGTGAGCCCAAAAGGCATCACTAGGAACTCGTAGTGGCTGTATCTTGTTCTGAATGCGGTCTTGTGTACATCTTCGGTTCTGACCTTCAACTAATGGTATCCTGACCTCAGATCGATCTTTGAGAAGAGACTTGCCCCTTGCAGTTGATCGAATAGATAGTCGATCCTGGGCAATGGATATCGGTTCTTGATTGTAACTTTGTTCAGCTCACGATAATCAATGCATAGACGCATTGAGCCATCCTTTTTCTTCACAAATAGAATTGGCGCTCCCCAAGGAGATGAGCTTGGTTGAATAAAACCTTTCTCCAATAGATCATCCAGCTGCGTTCTTAATTCCTTCATTTTTGTCGGTGCCAAACGATAAGGAGCTCGTGCTACTGGGGCTGCTCCTGGAATAATATCAATTCTGAATTCCACTTGTCTGTCGAGAGGTAAACCAGGTAGTTCTTCAAGGAATACGTCTGAGTACTCAGAAATAACAGGGATATCTTCTATCTTGGGCCTTGGCTTGTCTATTGACACCTGTACCATGTAAATGACACAACTTTTCTTCAAACACCTAGATGCCTTAAGCATAGATACTTGATCAGGAAATCCATATTGTGTATCTCCTTGAATGGTAAGTGATTCACCATAAGGGGTCTTGATTACCACTTGTTTCTTATCACAGGCAATTCGAGCTTGGTTAATAGATAACCAATCCATGCCTACGACTATATCGAATCCTGCCAATTTCATTGGTAACAAAGACAACAGGAAAAGAGTGATTCCTAATGGATATAAAGCATCCATCTAAAATTGTTGAAGCAGTCTCTAAGGTACTATCAGCCAATTCTACCTCATATTTTATGTCTAGAGTTTTAACAGGCAGATTTAACAGTTTACAAAATTTATTGTCTACAAAGGGCTTATCTGTGCTAGAATCAAATAAAACTCTAGCATAAACATCATTTATGAGGAAAGTACCTATTATAACATTATCGTTCTGCACTGCCTCTTTGGCATTCATCTGAAAAACTCGAGCATTGGTATTCTTGGCCTCTTCAGGCTTCTTTGGGTTTTTCGGGCAGTTGGTCCTTATGTGCCCCTTCTCATTGTAACCATAACAGGTTGCATTTTTCATGTTCTTGCATTCCAGAGTTTTATGATCCTTTGACTTGCAGATTCCACAAGATTTAGGCTGCGGTTCAAGTCTGCATTTCCCAAAGTGATGCTTCTTGCAGGTTTTGCACTTGGGCTTCTCACCGGACTGCTGGGAGTCCTTTTTAAACCCAGAATTCTTCTTATATTCAAAATTACCCTTCTTTTTCTTGTCATAGCGATGTGAGCTCTCATCTTCCCGCTTCCTCTTTCCTTCATCAGAAGCCTTAACATACTTATTCCTAATTGCATCAAGCGAGAGGGATAAGGACAAATCCACCACGGACCTATAAGTGGTAGGTCTGGAAGCTTTAATGTTTCCTTTAATTTCCGGGGCCAGGCCTCCAATGAAGTGTGCTATGCGCTTAGGTTCAGGTGTAACCAAATAAGGTACAAGTCGGGACATTGTGTTGAAACTTGTGACATAAGCTTGGCAATCCAAATTCTTCATGACCAGAGTCAAGAAGTCTGTTTCAATTTTCTCTACCTCATGCTAAGGACAAAATTTTTCTTTGATTAGTGCCACAAATTGCTCCCATGATAAGTTATAGAGTGGGATTCTCCCCATGGCTTGGATTAACGACCTCCACCAAGCCAATGCCTCCCCCTTAAATGATTGGGATACAAACTTCACAATATCCAGCTCAGCGCATCCACTGATATCCACAACAGTATCCATTTCATCTAGCCATGTCATACAGTCTATGGCACCTTTTTCACCTATAAAATCCCTTGGTTTGCACGAAATGAAGTATTTGTAAGAACAAGTCTTTGAGCGCGGTTCGTGATCAAACACAATTTTCTTAGACTGCTGGCTTTTCTGATTCGAAGAATGGTGCGAATCGTCCCTCTTTGATTCATGAGTTTTAGAAAGGGGCTTTGAATGAGCCACTGACTGTGTCTTGGTGCGAATATCACTTGGTTCTTTGAGCATTCTGCCAACGGCTTTAGTGACAGCATTGTCTATTAATGCTTGTAGATCTACACCTGTTACATTCATTCTGGTGTTATCATTTCTCTCCCTTGGATGACTATTAACTTCTTCTGATTCAGCCATTACGAAGCTTGATTGCTATAAAACATTTGACAATAATTTATTCAGAAGCCTATTATGGAATCATCATTTTCGATGATGTATTAACCATGGTAAATATAGTCCATATAGGTTAATTTGTTAGTCGAACTTATTTAAATTTTTTTCATTATAATTTTACCAAGTTATAAAGCATTAAGGATATTATAGTGGCACAAAGGGCCTTGTCACAAGGACAGTTTGAATTTATAAGCCATGATTTTATAGGATCGAGGCATTAAGGTTTGAACATAGTTCATTACCTTTTCTTGACAGGGAGTCATAGACTACAACTGTCATTTGTCTTATGGGACAATAAGTATAGCCCGTAGGCACTTCATCACTAATGGATGTTTATAATATGATCATCGCATTGATGATATAAGCCATGATTTTCTAGATCATTGGGCTAAATAAGGAATTGGAAGAATCCAATATAAGGATGACTAGTGTGACTTTCTCGAATCACATTTTCCAGGAATGCTAACACGTTCTTAGGTGTTAACAATAATTTATTATCTTAGAAAGGCTTTACCATCATGGCCATGTCTAAAATGACAAATAGGCTAGGTTATACCTTTAAGATTTTCTTTTTAGATTTCAATGGCAGATCAATTATAAATTGAAATGATATTTTGATTTGTGATATAATGTACATGCATATATATATATATATATATATATATATATATATATGGAGGAGTTCATGCGAGAACCACCCTTATTGCGAGAACCGCGAGAACCAATGTGAACACAACCTAAAATAGCTAAAA
This sequence comes from Helianthus tuberosus, assembly GCA_030545235.1. NCBI lineage: Eukaryota > Viridiplantae > Streptophyta > Magnoliopsida > Asterales > Asteraceae > Helianthus > Helianthus tuberosus. The sequence continues at coordinate 63,040,873 of CM060424.1, read as the reverse complement.
AAACCTAACCCCCACCCCCCCAAAGCTAAAATGCTAAAAACTAAACCCCCAAAAAAACTAAAAAAATCTAAAAAAAAAAAAATTTAATATTTTTTATGCTCAAATCGCTACTTTTAGTGGCCAAAAAAAATTTAATTTTTTTTTGGCTTCGAAAAGTAGCGATTTTTATATAAAAAAATTTGTGTGATTTTTAGCTATTTTTAGGCATTTTTGGTTGTGTTCACATTGGTTCTCGCGGTTCTCGCAATAAGAGGTGGTTCTCGCATGATCTTCTCCCTATATATATATTGACAAATAAAATTTTAACATGAAATATTCCATAAATTGTCCTCAGAAGTACAATAGTTGCCCTAAACGGGCCTCGCAGGGACTAAATAAGAAAGCAAGTCCACGCAGGGACTAATTAAAATGAGATTACAAAACAATAATTAAGGGTTTCTACGGATCCCTCTTCTTTTTCCCTTTAATGAGGTTTGCCAATCCCTTTAGAAGACCGCGGCGATTTCTTCGCTCTTCATCTACCCTTTGTTCCACCTCATGCAACCTTAGGAGAATTTCTTGCTATTGTGGTTGCTGGATTTGAGGTTGCGGCGGTTGCTGCTGCTGAGGTTGAGGAGGCGGTGGGTAATGATACCCATATGCAGGGTACCCAGTTGGGTACGCGGGTGGAAAAGGCGAGGGGTAAAGAGCATTAAAATTTGCTGCCTCTAAGTATGGGTCGACAGCAGGTGCATGGTACTGATAACCCGAGTAAGCTTGCTGCTCAAACAGGTTATACCCAGCTGCATCTGGGTAAGCGGGGATCGTGTTTTCATAACCCATGGGTGGTTGTGCAGGTGCGACTGGTGCAGAGTCAACTTCGGAAATGGCGTTAGAAGGTCCGCCCAATTGTAGGTCTTCATGGATAGGAGGGTAGTTGCTGGAGTGTTGGGGGTTCTGAAATGAAAACCCCCACGCACGGACATCCGTGCACTTCTTCTCCGCCTCGATGGTTCTGGCGGCGGTAGTTGCTCCGGTGCTGGCGATGGTGTGACCGCCAGAAAGTGTGGGTCCTCAGAAGGGACCTGTTGATGTGGTGGTGAGTTGTGGTGAGGGGGAGTAAACTACCACTTATATGTGCTCCATCTTTCGGCCAAGATATCAAGGCCCCTGTATGGCGAACCATGAAAAGAAGATCCGCTTGAAATCTCGATGGGATGCGTCGGCGTCCCTGATTGTGGCAAGGCAGGATCTGGATCGTCGTCCAGATCCATATCCTGGTATTCAGGATAGTGGTCTGTGGGCCCCAGTGGGTTAGGACCCACTGGTTCTTCAACTTGGTTCATTGGGTTGAACCTGCTCTGGAAGTAGGGTGTTGGGTTCTGGAATGAATGGTGAGAGTCGGATCGCTACAAAGGTATGAATGAGTGGTGTGAGTCGTGGGGCTCGTCATCCTGATGCGGCCTGAATGAGTTATGGTATGACGGTGAGGAGCTAAGCGAGACGGAAAGCCTAGCAGGTTCAAGGTAGGTCATCCAGTCTTCATGTAGGCTGGCGCCAAAGGATGCTGAGGGTGTGCGCCGGTGAGACGGCCCTGTTTCATGATCATTCCTATACCTCATCGGGGCTTTACCTCGTCCACTTTTGCCTCTAACTCTTGGCGGCATGATTGATTGTAGTCCTGTCAAAACAAAACAAACAAAATATAAACCAAATAAGATTAGGATTAATCCTAGGTTGTTTGCCTAGACTCGGAAGTCAAGCAATGTGCTACTGTGTCAATGAGATTAAACACAAAAGGTTAGTGTTTAATTCGCTCAATGTTGGCTCTGATACCAACCTGTCACACCCTGATATTTCCACATATAACCGGTGGGGAGTATCGTGACGTAGTTGATATCATCATAGTCAAATATACACAGTTCATAGCACAGCGGAATTCTTGGAGGAAAAATACTATTACAATCGAAAAGTAAAGTACGAGTAAAATATTATACAAACGGTTGTATAAGGATCCACAAGCGGATCTAAAACAGAATGTAAAATACAACAGACTTTAAGAATTAATAACTTTCAAGATTCTTTAACTAATGCCCAGAAGCTTCCAGCCGATTTCGCGTAGTACCTGCCACTTAGTCTTTTTGAAAAATACGTCTGTTTACACTGGTAAATACAATCAACCGACTCTTTTGAAATCATTTATGAAAATTGATTTAAATGCACAAGGCACAAATACTCTTTTATAACTTGGAATAATTATACAAATAATCTTGTATACAAATTTACATGTTTGTCGTACGTTCAGGGCCTGGGATAGAAGCCGAGACAAGATTAATAGACACACCACTAATATAAACCCACAAGATGTTATCCTCACGAGTGGTTATATCATTTTACATACGCAACTATCAGGTGTATGCCTACACCCTGTGCTTAAGTCGTGGCCATTTTCAAATGAAATGAGCTGAGGATATCTAGAACATGGTTATATTAACCCCCAAATGTTTATATATCAAACAAAACAGATTAAAACGGGTTATGTCAATGATTTAACCACTAATCGATTAAATATTCTATACCCGACCAAGCGGTAATAATTTACCGTATCCCAAGCCCGTATAAGGGAAAATAAGTTAAAAGTATTTACCTGAACTTAAAATGTAATTTTTTGTATACTCAGCCATGTATTCTACTCAAACAAGTGTAGGTAGCTTTTACCGGGCTCCTAATCTGGAACGAAGGTTTTAATAACCTATTAGATTCCTAATGGGTCTTATTTAAGTTGTAACTTAGACCGGTTAGTTTTAAAGAACGATTTATGGCACAAAAAACTAGATTAAGCGATGACCGGATTGGAATGTGATTTAGACCCAACAAGTATGGAGACTTGTATAAAATGGGTAAACTAAATACATTCTAGATTTTGAAATAAAAATGATAAGGTTTGACCCGTTTCGGTTAATTTATGCAAACTAGTTACATAAACCGTACCGAACGCGTATATGCATAACGGGTAACCGGATGAGTCATGTACAAGTTTCATAAGTTATTATGCTTTAAATATGATATGATATCAGTAGGATATCAACAATTATGCCCAAAAAGATTTTAAAACAAATTTGAGTCCCGTAAGGGTATTTTGGTCATTTTAAAGTTTATAAAAGAGGTTTAATAGTAAACTGAGGTTCTGGTCTAAAACCTTCTGTAAAAACATTTATTTTATGATGTTAAATCAGTAAGATATCATACATATGGGGGGTTTACCATTTATGGCCAAACTATGCACCGTAGGGGCATTTTGGTCATTTCACCTGTGTTTTTTAGGACAAATTTGGAAGGATGAGTTCATGACTTGTACTTACTGTAAAAATATTAAAATTTATTTATAAAATCAGTAGGTAACGAGTCTTAAGTGTTAAATATGGTTTTAAACCATACTATGCACTTAATTATTGTAAAAGTCGATAATTGACGATATTTGAGTTTTTTATGAAATTCTAAGATTTTGGTCAGTCTTGAATGTTTAAAATATTTTATTTTTCATATAAAATCAGTAGGAAAAGGTTTGGCATGTAAATCATATGTAAATCTCATTTTATTAACGAAAAGGGTATTATCATCATTTATCGAATTATACAAGAACTCAATGATATGGTCAGTTTATAATCTGACCCAATATTCCAGAAATCCCTAAAAATAATATTAAAGCAGTAGGTAACGAGTTTGGTGACAAAATTTGGGTTTAAACATGATTTATGCTAAAAAGCTTAGTTTAATTAATAAAAAGTTTCATTTTATGATATCTTGCATAACTTTAGCTTGAGACCAGAAACTGATGTCCAATTTATTTGACATGCTTAAATATCAGTAACAAAGATATTTGTATACTCATATATCGAAAAATCTCGTTTTTACATTATAAGGGCATAATAGTCAAATTTAAGCAAATAACGAAAACATGCAAATGGACTCCGATTTCTAAAGGACCATGTAGTATAACCTCAGAGGGTTATACTAACTTATAATATGGTCACAAAGGAACCCTAAGGCATAAAGATACTAAGCTAATTTGGGTCAGAACTGAACGTCAAAGCAAAAGTCAACTTTTGCGACTTTCGGTTGCGAACCGAGCCTGAACTCAGAATTGTCGGGTTGAACATGCCTAAACATGTTCTTATAATATTTACCAAGTTGTTAAAGTGATAAAGCTCATTTTATAGTTTCTACATTATCAGTTATGAATTTTATTTAAAAACTTACTCGTTTGACTTTTATTTTAATTACTTTGACCCGACAATTAACTAAGTAAAAGTGATGATTAGGAGGTGTCCTTTTGAGGGATTATCACCTACTTAATTACCAACACATGGCCACTTTTAATTCGAATAATGGTTGTACCGTTAATGATTAATCAAAAAGTCAAAGCATAATTACGATATCTTTGACTTTCGGTCCTTAAACTAATAAAAACTTAACTACAGAAGCTAAGAACACTTCCAAGGGTCCTTAGCACGAAAATTTAACTCGAGCGAGCTTCCTTTGAGTCCAGGATGCTCCAGAGAAGAGTTGAGAGTGAAAAGATTGAGAGTGCAAGTTTAAATGGATCAAACAAGCTTCTATATATAGGAATTTGAGGGCTCCTAGGATCATTCCAGCTGTTATTAGGAGTTACCAGATGATCCCAAGTGTTAATGTGGCAGTAAAAACCGTTTACAAGCCCCTGGTATTGCTCAGAAGCCATGCAATGGCTGTCTAAGAGCTGAAACATGCAGCTGTCCAGAATTCTGTCACTGGCACCTCCCTCATGGCCCGCGAAGATATTAGGGTATGGCCTACGCGGCCCGCGACACATGCTCAATCCAGTTAACATCTTTCAAAATTTGCAGTTTCAGTCTCTTGTCCTTTTTAAGTTCAAATAACTTTCATTTATTGCACTTTTGACCCCCAAAGTTAACTTTTAAGTATCTTGGTACATAATCAAACACCGTTAGGCTCCCGGTTAGTTACGAGATCACCCGAAAGGTACTATTTTCAATCATTGACGCTTTTAATCCCTTTTTCATGAAATCTTTCACAACATTTAAATAATGATTTTGAAACCATATATTTTTATCACTTGGCATTCTCGGAAAAATGCAATTTGAACATTACGAAGCTCTGGGTTCGTTAAAAGGTCACTCAGAGGTAAGAATTAACATGTTGACACATTTAACTCCTTCATCTTATAAGTTCAGTTGTTTTTCACAAATGGCTTCTCATGTTCAATATTTCAATCGTTTACTGAAACAAACACCGTATATGGTTATTTAAAAACATTTTTTCACATGTTTAGTGTTTAGGACACTAAACTCCATTATATTGGACATGATTTTGCGAGGTGTTACAACAATTTTCCTAATTCCCTATAGTTATGGCTCTGATACCAATCTGTCACACCCCAACCGATGGCGGAAACATCGGAGTGAGACGAAATAGATTATTCATTACTCATAATACTAAATTGTGACAAGTATTTAATAATAAATTCCATTTCATTGCTAAAGAATCAATTACGTCGTTTGAAATCGAATACAACAAGTTGAAACAAATGAATTACATTACAACAAGTATTTAAAGATTAAAATGCGTTTCTAGGCACCCTACTAAGTTTCGTGCATCATCATCATCATAATCCTGCAACATGTTTTAAAGTATAGTTCAATACAAAAGTACTGGCTAGTATACAAGTTTTGGAGTACTAGCATATAAGTATAAAAATGAACAATCCACATTGCAAACCTAGTTATCAAGATTAGCGTATAAACTGGCATGTGATTAACAAGTCAACCCTCTGATTACCGCAAGTATAATGAATGAATAACTTAACATGACCTCATGTTCATGGGAGGTGTGTTACTCCTATAGCGCTATACATGTTAAGGGGAGGCTCGTGTTAGGGCATAGATTTTTATAACTATGGATTCTGTATCCTTAAGCGTTGTCTGGATCACTTATCCCTAGCGGATGGTACAGGGACTCGGAGGATCAAGGATCCTTAACAGTATGTATGATTTCTAACAATTGTCACGTTTTTAATGCTTATACACAGGTAATGGACGACATGGGCTTAGTTTTTGCTGGAATCTCGTAGAATATGCTTCATATAGGCACGTGCTTGATGAAAAATAACCATTTTGGAGAACATGGGTGACTTGCATATTTTTCGGAAAGTTAGTTACTTGATATTTTTCTATCTTTAAAGGGGAAAATGAGCTCATTTTAGGCAGAAGTCGAATACAACACAAAAAACACAGAACTCTCTGATATTCGTTGGCGAAATACACACTCACACTAGCAATCCATTGTATTGAGCTTGTTTTCTTCCGAAGTTGTACAAGGATCATTATTATTGTTTTTGCAATACATTTGGTGATTGGTAGTTTCCATCACCCGAGGTTTTTTATGCCGGAGATCATTCATTGATCAAGGGCTTTTTCCTCGTATAAATCTCGGTGTTTTTTCTATTCGTTCATACATCTGATCAACACAATAAGCACTCAACCTCACAAAAATCAGATTTGGTTACATTATCCTTGTATGATTTTTGACCAAAACAGCTCGTATGAAGTTAATGACAAGTTCATCACATAAGAATCACCCAGAAACGCGAATCAAGCATTACATAATAGTAAGCTTGTATTGGATTGTTTGTATAATTGTATAAAAGTATGTATGTTGAGTGTGTTTTATATATGTAAACACGATGCACCTAAAAAGTGAAAAAACGAAAAAAGGGCGTCGAGTATACTCACGGTTTGCGAAGAAACTTACACTTAGTGATTTGACGAGTCTTGAGTTATTGGAACACCGAAGTTATCAATTTTAGTTCTTGAACTTTTTGCCCAAAGTTGAAAATATTGGAGATTTGAGAGAGTTTAGAAGTAATTTGGAGGAGGTGCAAGTGTTTGGAAGGTGTTTGAGTTGGTATTTATAAGAGGGTTAAGTGGTTGGGGTTTAAATGAAGGTGGTTAGGGTTTAAATGAAGGTGGTTAGTAGTTAGGAAGGGTATTAAATGAGTTGGTTGGAGGTTAGAAGGTGTGTTTGGAGTATCAAATGAGTTGATTGGAGGTTAGGACATTAAAGAAAGTGGTTGGAGAAATGAAAATTTTCATTTTTAGTCCTTGCACTTGTATTGTTGGTTATTTTATGCTATATACTTGCATTTTAACCCGTTTTTAGGTATTCAAAGTGTAATACAGTATAGTATGAGTGTATGCAAGTGTAATTTGAGTGTCGTGAATATATGTCTGAGTATTAGTACGTATAACAAGTGTCGGTTTGCATGTAAACATGTATTTAAATGATCAATTGAACGAATAACTAGTATGTATAAAATATGAATTTTGTTACGATAAAGTTCTCGAATTATGAAACTGGAAGTAGATTATGAATATGATACGAGTACAAGTTTTCAAAAATAGAAATTCAGTAATCTTTCTAAATAAGGAAAGTTCCAAAAGGCGAGGCGTTACATTGTACATCCTTATTCGAGGTAAACAATGGTGTTTTTGTTTTTTTATTTGGCGTTTTCTAAATATGGCGTTTATCATTTTTTTAAACATTTAATTTGTTTTTTCTATGCATTTTTTGTGTTTCTTTGTTTGATTTTCTTTTTTATACAAACATTCTGTGCATGGCGTTTATATAGATATTGTTTTTTGTGTTTTTCAGGTAATATACCTTAAGTCTGATTGCACCTGCAGTTGCTCATGTAGGCGTTTTAAGCAGTTTAGTTTGTTATGTAGACATATATTTTATGTTTTGAGAAGTTTGGATGTTGGGGAATTTCCAAAACAACACAATTTTGAATAGATGGCGTAAAGAGGCTTCCCCAAATTGCTCTTCTGAATACTCAATGAGTCGTGAATATATGTCCGAGCTTGATCCCGGTGTGCAAAGTATGATGCGAGAAATTATTTTTGCAACGGAGTATACTTTGAACCGTTTATCTGGTTATAAGGAGGAGCTATCCTTATACAAGGATCATGTTCAATCGTACATGAAGAAGGTTCAAGATATGAAGATTGTTGCTCCTCCTCCTAGCACTAGGGATAGATTTCTGGAGATAACCGGTCCATATAAAAACGACAAGAATCCGATAAGAGTCCCTGTTGGGTATAAGTCGAAAAGTTCTGGACCTCGGAAGCGCCTGAAATCTAAACAGGAGGTAGCAATCGAAAAATCGAAATCAAAATCGAAACCCAGGGCCAAAGAAAGACAGTGTCAGAATTGTAAAGGTTACGAACACTACGCATCAACATGCAAAAAGGCCGTAATTAAAAGAAAATCGGCACGGTCTTCGAGAGCAAGCAAATAGTAGTTTGGCGTTTTTGTATTTTTTATTTTTTTCAGAACACACACACACATTGGATTTTGGCATTTTATATCTCTTATATAGCATTTTTTTATTTTTTCTCTATCTTTTTTTCTACTTCTTGTGCATAACATGTGATTTTTTTCTACTTCTTGTACAAACAATTTAAGGTCAGACAGACACATAAACGCCAAAAATAGAATACCTTTTACTAAATAAAAATACCTTAAACCTCTAATTTGGTGATGATAAACTCAATAATATTTTGCTGAATGAGATGGACAACATTGTTAATCCTCACTTAAGAATGTTGTCCAACAATGTTGTCCACCGCATTCAGTGAAACTTTATTGAGAACAAAACTGAATCTACAAGAAATGACATTTGCAATTTGTGGTTTTTGAATGTTTTGGCGTTTATAAATTTGACAGAAATTGAGGATAAACTCAATAAGATTTTCTCAATGAGTTGGACAATATCCTCACTTAAGGATTTTGTCTATCACATTGAGTGAAACTTTACCGGGAACAAAACTGGATCTCAAAGAAACGTCATTTGGAATCTTTGGGGTTTTAATATTTTGGCGTTTAAAGTGTGAACTGAATGGTATTTAGTAAAATAAGAAGTTTTGGGTTTGGTGTGTTCAATGGAAGGTCTGAGACGTTGTTTATATAGGATGTTTTTGGCGCGTATTTTAGGCGGGGTTTTATTATAATAAATGCCAGTAATGAAGTTCTGTCGTTTCAGTTACTGTTTGTTCAGCTTTATCGTTTAAAAACAAAGTTTGGCGTTTTATATTTAATGGCGTTTAGATTAGATGATGTGTGCTTTGTAGTTTAAGGCCGGAATTTAATGGTATTTTATTCATGAGTTTGACGTTTTGTGTGGAGAAGTCTAAAGTCATTTTTACCCTTAATGAAGCGCGTCCACGTCATAAAATTGATGTTATTTATGAAAACGCCACCGCGCCAATCTAGTCCATAGATTGTTTTGATCTGACGATTCATAAGCATTCTCACTGTTCTCACACTTTTCACCATTTTCCATAAATCCTGACCCTATATATATATATATATCTAGCGGCCCATTTTTCATTTATTTTAATGTTTTCTACTATATAATGTATTAATTCAAATATATTTATCTTTTCTTTTCAAAGCTGAGTTATAGAGTTTATATTATAGAGGCCCTTTTTTATACTCGCTCAAAGCCCAAATTTTTTCGAGTATTCTCGGGGGCGGCCCTGCTAAGACCCATTATGACCTTCTAATTGTAGGCTCGTTTGATCTTTCGACTTTGTCTATTATAACATAAGAATACCAAGATCGAATTTCGTAGTCGTGTATAACCCATTGCATTATTAAATAATACTACAGGGATAACATATTTAAATATTAGGGTGGAGATACAATAGGAAGTTAATTTGGCTAGGAAGGCTAGGAAGTGATCTTGACCATCCATTTAGTTAATCAAGTGCTAAGATTAAATCAGGGAAATTGAAAAGAAGAAAAGAGGTGCGTGAGTTTGTTTAGGGGCATTCTAGTCAATCCAAGCCAATAGTTTCTCTCTCCTCCAATTCCCTCCCATTTTTTAAACGTTAATTTCATACGACATTATTTTTTTATAAAAATTGCACCAAAAAAACGAGCGTTTTTTTATCTTTAAAATGAGTATACTATTGCTATATTTAAAAAAAAATAAAACCCAGTTGCGTAAAACGCAATAGAAAACCCCCCAGTTACGTAAAACGCAATGAAAAAAAACCTAAAAAATGACATTTTTCTAAAACGCAATGCACCAAAAACACAAATAAATGACTTATTTGTAAAACGCAATGGCCAGAAAACACAAAGAAATGTCTTATTTCTAAAACGCAATAGCCTAAAACCTCAAAAGAAAATGTACTTTCTAAAACGCAATGCACCAAAAACACAAAGAAATGTCTTATTTGTAAAATGCAATGGCCAGAAAACACTTAAAATGTCTGTTTTCTAAAACGCAATGGACTGAAAACACATAAAAAGTGTTTTACCTAAAACGCAATGCACAAAAAACACAAAGAAATGTCTTATTTGTAAAACGCAATGGCCAGAAAACACTTAAAAATGACTCATTCTAAAACGCAATTGCCTAAAAAACAAAAGAAAGTGTTCTCTGTAAAACACAATGGACTGAAAACACCTAAAAAGGTGTTTTACCTAAAACGCAATGCACCAAAAACACTTCAAGAATGTGTTTTTCTAAAACGCAATGGCCAGAAAACACCAAAGAAAGTGAATTGTCCGTGCTGTGAACTGTCTGGACCAATGCAGTTTCCAGAAGCAATTTACAGAAAATAACCCCAGCCAGGGGCTCTGCCCCTTGGACCCCGCCAGGGGATGCCGCCCCTGGGACCCCGCTATCGAGGGCGCTGCCCCCGGACCCCCGCCAAGATCGTAAAACGCAATAACTAAATCAAAAACCCAAATCGTAAAAATGAAATTAAAGAATTTCTTACCTGGATCGAAGTGATTTCTTCAACAATTGACGAATTTTGAATGATTGAAACACTTATCAGCGCTAGAATCGAACGGATCGAGTGATTATCTTCAAAATCACCGGAAAAACGAGATTTTGTATGAAATTAAACTGGGTTTTCTTCAAAAAAGCTGAAGAACACGTTGATCGGGTGTTTGAATCATTGATTGGTGATGAAAATCGCACTATAATGTAGTGATTATTGAGATAGAAAGTGAAGAAATGGTTGAAGATGGTGGGTTTTGAAAATGGTGGGTTTTGAAGTTACTGGGTTTTGAAAAGGAAGAAGAAAGGGTTGGATTGACTAAAATACCATTTTTCTTTATTTTAAATGTTGCCACATGTCATCCTCTTATTGCTTCCTATCCTTCCTAGCGAAATTAATCTTCCTATTTGATCTTTTCCCTTAAATATTATATGTATTCTTTAGTCATTTAACAAATAATCAAATTGTTTGATGAATAGTGACACATTTACTCTCATGTTTGCACAAACGGATACATATAATATGGGAAGGTTAGCAAGATAGAAATACCGAGAACCTAAGCAAATGTTTTGCCGTAGATAAAAAGTGAAGGAAAAATAAACAAAAGTTTTAAGTATTGAAATTACCTTGGTAGTTTTAAAATTATAGTTCGGTTGTTTATATAAAAATACTAGGTTAGAACCCTGTGTATTACACGGGTTGAATAAATGTAATTCTATATACTAAATTAAAATTCTTTAAAAATCTCGTTTATTAGACGGGTTGAACAAATATAATTTTATATATTAAATAATAAAAATATTATATCTCTAAGAACACCATGTATTGTACTGAATAAATGTAATTTTATATAACAAATAATGTAGGATCGGTTTCGGATCCGAACGAGTCGGTTAGAAGAGTTTTTCACCAAAACAAGAGGCGGAAACAAGTGTTTCGGTGTAATTCAACAAATATTCACCTTTAACTGTTGTTTATATTGATATGCAATCGATTACAGACCTGACAACACTTCGGCAGCACTTCGTGGCTTGCCGGAAGACAATCACCTAGAACTATTATCTTGATTTCGCTCAAACAACCCCTATATATAGGTGACATGATATCGCTTATAAGGACATGACAAATAAGCGATATCACAAACTACCATATAAGCGAAATCTAGGCCTTGACTAAAGAGCGAAATCTCATTTGACCACATAAACGAAATCAGAAATATATATATGTTGAATGCCTTTGTCTTCTTGTGTAATGATGTCATGGTGATGTCACTTTGATGATGTCATCATGACATCATGCTTGAACATCATCGCAACGAACCCGAGACTCGACATAAGACGTAGTTGACAGACGTAGTGCACCAACAAACTCCCCCTCGGATGTTGACGAGTCGCAGTGTCGAGTCTTTGACAATATCATGTCTTCACATCTTCAGTCTTGATCTGTCTCTGGGCTTCTCTCTCTCAATCTTTCCTTGCAGGTCTTCAGACTCCCCCTTGCGATATGCTGGCATTTCTTCAGTTCATCAGCATCATCAACTTTAGGATCGTTGTCTGGCTTTCCATCTAACAACTTCTAAATATCAATCAGCTTGACTCTTCATGTTCCAAGATCATTACCTGACTACTCCTGCACATTCTTAACCCAGAATTAAGTTTTATGAATATAACAAATCAAGTAACATGTGCACCAATAACAACTCTCCCTCTATTTCTTTCTTTATGATGAACCACTTGTTGATTTTTTTTAAAAAAACATATTTTGACATTTTAAGACACACTCCCCCTTACAACAATGTCATCATGTTTAGCACTCGGAACTTTGAAAGTTAGCTTTCCAACATCAGTTGTCGAAAATCTTTTTGAGTTTTTCAAAATTTTATACTAAAACACACTGAAAATCTTTTTGGATTTTTGAATGAAAAGAAATGCAGTAAAGAAATATTTACAGACACTATTTTTTTGTGAGTTTGTGTAAGAGGATCATATCAGTTTCTGAGACAAATCACCAACATCGTTAAGCTTCAATGCATTTTAAGTTTTAAACAATTCACCTAGATTGTCAGTATACCTGTCCACTTAAATTTTCACACAAAGTTCAACTGTTTCGAGATACGATATTAATGTCTTAGATACTTAAACTCAATCGCGTGTCCCACCTCAGAATATACTCCTGTATCCAGATCCCAATAATCAGTCTTACAGGTGAGTATACTACAATGATATCTGTATATAAATTAGGTAATGCGAGGGCCGAGGGATCTCAGGTCGATACTTCCATATACGCAGAGAGATATCGGCTTCGACTTTTCGGTATGTCCCCTTTAGAGGATCTTTTAGCTACAACAGCAGCGACTATCAATTTTATTGTTTCATCAGCATGCTGAGGGTTTATGCTATATTTCAAGCATTGCGGAAAGTATTATCCAAGGACTAGGTCAGAACCACCGTTCAGCAGAAGTCCCGGAATAATACCCCAGACATCATTGAGTATAAAGACCTAGTATATCAGATTATGAAACCTTTCAAACAAGATTTCGGGGGTTACCCATATATCCGAGAGATGTTTCCCCACGATATAAGCAAGTTTGAAATTTAGGTTTATATCTCGGCACAATCTACTAAATGTGCAAAAACCTACTGGCATATCCGCAGTGAGATTGTTTATCACATTTTAACATTTCATTTCTTTAGCATGTTGTGACAGTCTACTGATGTACTATCATTTCCTCTATTCACAACAAAACTCATTTTTGATTTTATCATGTTTTTGTATTTTTCAAATTTTCTAATGTTTTTGGATTTTCAGAAATTTTTACTCCCCCTAAAATGCAAACACATTTTAGGAAATTTGAAAACAAACTGTACAAAAACTTGACAACCAATATCGAATTGCCTCAATTCGCCATCCACTTGGCATAAACAATCAGAACTCCCCCTTTCACAAAACTATTTTCTCATTATGATTTCAAAACACTTAAGTTTGTTTTAACCAAAATGATTTGTCCGGAAAATAAGTTTTGTTAATTTTCAAACCACTTGTAGGTTAGGGGAATGGTTCATCATTTTGTCCATTCAATCTCTTGTATCAGGATTACATCAAGTTCAAACTAATGACCTTGAGTAATCACTTTGTCAGAATCAACCTCTTACCACTTGTAAGTATATCCAAAACAATTAATCACATGTAGGAATAAAACATCTACACAAACCATTTTACCAATCAAGATGCCGATTCCTGCTTCACACTTACCAACCTGGAAGCTCCGGCAAGTCACACTTAACCTGTAAAATTCTAACAATTTTAAGAACTTTTCATACAAACTCATAAAACATGAATGATGCCGATTCCCGATCCACGATTACAAACTTGGGATCTCCGGCACGTCAGGTTTTCAAGCAAAGAAAATGTCCACCCAAGCCTGACCAGCCTTGGGTGTTTTCAATTCAGAAGCAGTTGGAGTGTAAGTTGCTTTCTTTTTAGCATAAAACTCTTTTACCCCTTTTACTTTCCCTTCAACCATTTTTCCGAAAATCTTCTTAACTTTCCCATTAAACGCTTTCTCAACATCAAAGTTATCCTTCTCAGAATAACCCTGATTTAAGATTTCAGACTTTCCAGTTTTCCTTTTAAAATTTTCAGTCCTCAATGGTGGAAAGTTCTCATCATCCATTGAAGGAACTGAGTTTTCATCACTCTCATCAAACTGTGGCTCCTCTGATTTTGTGGAATCAGATTCATCGCCAGATTTTACATCAGATTTCTTAACAACCCATTTTTGGTTGTCAAGTTTCACACTTCGCTTGTAAAATCTCTTCGAACATTCACCAACTTCAAATGTTGAATTTTTAAAAACTTTAAATTTTTCAGTTGGTGGTTCGGCTTTATCAACAACAACTTCTTTTAGTTTTCCAGAAACTCCCTGTTTTGTATTTGTCACTTTCGGACAGTTCCATGCAATGTGACCAGCTTCATTGCATCTGTAACAGGTTCTTGTTTCTTTCCTTTGATAAACTTCATTCTTCATCTTTTCAGTAAGAAACTCTTTGTTTGACTGTTTCCAGAATGAGCTCTTTGCTTCTTCTTCATGACTAGTTCCTGCAACATATGTCATTTTTTATTTAAAATCTCGAACATATTTTTCATTTTTATAGTTTTCAGGTGGAATAAAACCAAGTCCTTTCTTTTTGTAGCTACGATTGTGGTTTGATTTCTTTTGAAAACCAGAACCAGAATTGTAACCCTTTTTCTTGTTTATCCGCTGTTGAACTCTTGAAGTGTATTTTTTAGGTTTTCTATTAAGATTTAAATCTTTTATTTCATAAATATTAATTTCTGTCATTTTGAAAACCTTTTTGATCATGTCAAAACGAACACTTCTTATTGGAAATTCTTTATCAAAATATAATTTGTCAGAACCATTCAAAGTATATGCAACTTCAAATGTTTCGTCATTCAAATTAGATTTTGACAACAAAAATTCTTTACTATACACCCGTTTTCCTGACGACTTTGAACTTTTGACAGACGAACTCGAACTTCCGACAGACTAACACGAACTTTCGGACTCAGATTTTGACTCTGACTCCTCATCCTTATCCAACACCTGATCAACCACTCTTTTTATCAGTTCTGACTCATGATCTGTATCGGATGCTGTGAACGTGACATCAATATTGTCCGGTAAAACATCGGTTATCTCGGATTCTAACTTAATATTGACTGCCTGTTTTAGTTCTTCCTCGTTAGGTTTTCTAGACGAGTACCCTTCCCAAATCGGAGGCGGACACTTATTATAACATACACCCTGTTTCTTACCAGTATCCTTTTTCTTCTTTGGCTTTGTTTCTTCACCTTGAAATGCTTCAAATCCTTCAACTGTTGGATAAATTCTATCAATTATGTAGTCACAACCTTTGTAACTTTGCAGCAATCTTCTGATTCTTTCATTCTCAGTTGCTTCACTATCCAACTCTTTCTTCCACTTTGCACATTCTTCTATGTACAAGTTGATCTCTTTTTGCTTTGTCATCATAGTAGCATTCAACATCTTCAAAGCTTTCTCTCTTTCAGAGTTAGTCTTTTCCAGACTATTCATAGTTCTGTTCAATACATCATATGACTGTTTCAAATTTTTTACATCAAACAACAACTTTTCTTTCAACTTTTCTAACTCACTAAACCTCTCATCTTTTTCTATACATTGTTTACAAGACTCTAAACATGTAAGACAAGGTTTTATAACTTCAACAATCTTCTCTACTTCCACAATCTTCTCAACTTCAACAACTTTTTCCACTTCAACTATTTTCTCAACAACCTTAACTTTTTCACTCTGTTCATTCTTTTCTTCTTGAGAAACAGACTCTTCATCTTGACTTTTCTCATCATCATCATCACTGTTATCAATTTGTTCTTCAAGTTTTTCAATGAATTGAGCAATTGACAATCTACTAAACTGTCCAGAATTCTTCAGAATCATGAGATATGTACCCCATTCCTTTTGTGGTAAAGCATCAGCAAGCTTTTTAACCCGTTCTGCTGGAGTTTTAGTAATTTTCAACTGAGACATAGTACGCACAAGATGACAATATCTCTCAATGAGACTCTTTGTACTTTCTCCTGGACAACCTGAAAACAAATCAAACTCTTTCTTTAGTACATTTATTCTATTAAAAGTTTCACTTGTCATATTAAAGAAATTGATATCCATGATTCGTAAACACGTTTATCAAGACAATCCCGTTAAGCGAAATATTAAGTCCAAGATAGATCACCTTTTAAAAATATACCTGAAACAAACAAACAAACAATCAGTTTAAACAAATTGAATATGTGAATGTGTGTGACGTTTAAATCGATCTAGAACTCGTGTCGAAGACTCGCGGACTGACTAACTAAAATCCAAATAGTGCAAACTGATAGAATGAGCTGATTAAATTTGATCAAACTACGCCACTCTTTTGAACCTTTGTTTAATATTGGGTCAATAAGTACACTTTGGGCCTCATATTCATGTTTACTTAATTCTGATTACTTGGGCCAATGAGTGTATCAAACCAACAACACATGTAAATTTACGAGAATCTCATGTAACTTTGAATCCCTTTTTGAACTTTGCCGACAACTTTTTAGAAATATTAAACTTTGACCACACAAAGTAATTTATCCTCAAATGTAGTGATTGCACCTGACACACTTTAATATCTATGAATACTTAATTCCCATTGGACCAATGAATCCACTAACTCGACAACATTGCATGAGCCGATAACCTTTTTGTTTAAACACACCCATATGAAATCACATGATGATACTTTGACTGTGAACTTTAACTCTAGAAACAATGTAAACACATGTACTGTATCGAAAGTTGAATCCAAATGCCGACAATATTGATCACCGTTTAAATCCCATTGGACCTCACAATATGTATCTTATCTTATAGAATATGATGACACTCCAAATTCACATGCAATTCTGAATCACTTAATCCAAATGATACAATCGAGACCAGCTAACACACTAGAACTGTCAACAACACATTTAATGATCACATGTAAACTGACACAAGAGCGAAACCAGGATGATCACAAAAGCGAAACTTCTAAGTTTCACAATAAGCGAGACTCTAGTTGTCACAAAAGCGGAATCACTGAAGTGTCACAAGAGCGGAATCAAACTGTTCAAATAAGCGGAATCAAACTGTTCAAAAGAGCGAAATCACACTTGTACAAATGAGCGAAACCTGCTGATGTCACTTTTTGCACGAGTCCGTAAAAGCGAAATCACTATTTTGACAAGTTTTACTTTGAATTAACTGTTGAAATTTTCACGGATTTGTTAGACACTAATTCCGAGCAGGATGTATAAAAATCAGACCAATCCGATCATTTTCCTCGATCAAATTGCAAAAATCAATGAAGAAAGGGTAGAAAATCAGAAATTTTCGGCTGAAATCGTATAGAACTCTTCTTTCCTAGCTCTGATACCACTTGTAGGATCGGTTTCGGATCCGAACGAGTCGGTTAGAAGAGTTTTTCACCAAAACAAGAGGCGGAAACAAGTGTTTTGGTGTAATTCAGCAAATATTCACCTTTAACTGTTGTTTATATTGATATGCAATCGATTACAGACCTGACAACACTTCGGCAGCACTTCGTGGCTTGCCGGAAGACAATCACCTAGAACTATTATCTTGATTTCGCTCAAACAACCCCTATATATAGGTGACATGATATCGCTTATAAGGACATGACAAATAAGCGATATCACAAACTACCATATAAGCGAAATCTAGGCCTTGACTAAAGAGCGAAATCTCATTTGACCACATAAACGAAATCAGAAATATATATATGTTGAATGCCTTTGTCTTCTTGTGTAATGATGTCATGGTGATGTCACTTTGATGATGTCATCATGACATCATGCTTGAACATCTTCGCAACGAACCCGAGACTCGACATAAGACGTAGTTGACAGACGTAGTGCACCAACAAATAATAAAAAAAATATCTCTAAGAACGTTGTGTATTACACGTTTGAATAAACGTAAATTTATAAACTAAATAATAAAAAAGTTATATTTTTATAAAACTGGTGTATTGTACGGTTTGAATAAATCTAATCATATACTAAATAATAATAATAGTTATATCTTTAAAAACATTATGTATTACACGGGTTAAATAAATGTAATTTTGTAACCCTGTGTGTATTACACCAGTTGGCTAAATGTAATTTTATAAACTAAATAATAAAAAAGTTATATATTTATATACCCCGTGTATTTTACGGGTTGAATAAGTCTAATTATATATACTGAATAATCAAAAAAAGTTATATCTTTAAAAACACTGTTTATTACACGTGTTAAATAAATATAATTTTGTATAATAAATAATATGCTATTGGAATCGGTTAAAAAATCATAAATTTGGTTCAGTTTAATTCGAATCGAATCATAAACTTGGTTTAGTTTAATTCGAATTGATTGGAACCCCAATTTGAAAAATCAAAAACAGATTTATATTATTCGCTTCTATTCCTATTTAGTGATTATTTAAAGTTTGGTTTAGTGTCTAATAAGTTATTTTGTATATTTTGTTTGTACTTCAATTTTTTGATATGAACGTATTATTGTTTTTTTTAGTTTAAGATTATTGTTTTATGCTATTATTTAAAAATATCTTAAATTTATAATTTAAATTTGAAGATAATATTTTATTAGAAAAAATAGAATAATTCTATCCGACATTAAAAGTAAGATAAGATTTAATATTAATTGATTATTTATTATTTAATTAATTGATATAAGATAAGTATGAAAAGATGGGAAATTAAAACGTATACGCCTTCAATAAATGACACGTGTCAGTTGTTGGTTTCTTTTATTATATAGTATAGATAACTCTAGTTTTATACTTGCCGTCTAATCATTGAGTTGTCCCCCTGTTGCGGGAACCTCAATTATAGGCCAAAAGCCCTAAACCTCTAAAATGGATCGGCAAAGATGCCAACCTCCATTTTTTTTTTTTTTTTTTGAAAATTAAACTTCATTAAAACAAAACCTCCGACCCAAACGGGCAAAAGGCCAAACACAAACAAGACCCCCGACCCAAACGGGCAAAGGGCAAAAAACAATTACAACAAATACATCGGATAGATACACCACTCCTTCCAACTAATATATTTACATGAAGATCTATTTTTAAACCAAGCGTAACCCCTTGACTTAATCTCCCTCACAATCTCTTGCGGACTTCTTCTAATTTGATTGAACACCAACTCATTTCTACATTTCCAGATACACCAAACTGAAGTTATAACCAAACCGAGCATACCCTTTTTAGCTTTCTTTCCAAAATGGTAGGAATTATGGATATCCAGTAAGTCTTTGAAGGCGAACGCGAAGATCGGTGAAATATTACACCAAGCACTGACAGCCGCCCAGACCCTACTAGCCATCGAACATGCCGTGAATAAGTGATCCACCGATTCCTCATACTCGTCGCAGAAAGGGCACATAATCGATGATAAATCCGCATTCCTTCTTTTCAAGTTAGCTCTAGTAGCAAGTCTATACAGGTTACTTCTTCAAGCCATTATATTACATTTTAGAGGGATCCATTTGCACCATTTAAAAATTGGAGCGGGCTAACTCCCCTATCTTTTATGAGAGCCTTTTTCACCGAGTTCACCGAGGACCCATGTTATTTGTCAACTTCCCAATACCATGAATCAATCTCGTTGGACAGTCTCACTAAGTTGATAACAGCTTGACATTCCTGTCATTCCTTTAGTTCAATGTTTGTCTCGGGCTGTCTGACCCAATTCCATGTAAGCCCATCAATTTCTCGGTCTATGTCCATTCTGTCCGCCACCCTGCAAATTTACACCTTTCCAGGACAAACAGATGAGGCCACCTTTCCATAAAAGGATAATCTCCCACCCAGGTGTCTAGCCAGAATTGAATGCTGTTCCCTACTTTACCCAAAATCTTCCTGTTTAAACCCTTCCCGTTAAGTTTTATTTTTGAAATCACTTTAACTATATTTATCCAATAACCTGACGTGTTACCATTGTACGGCAGAAAACTTCTTTTATTGTTTTTACCATGACAAGCTTCCACCACTTTCCTCCATAAATTTTGTTTTTCAACCTTAAATCTCCATTGTAGGATCGTTGTTGGACCCGACTGAGTCGTTCAGAAGAGCTTTATATCCGGTTCAAAGGCGGAATCAGTGAACTGGACTTGAAAACAGCTTGATACTATTAAATCTGTTACTTATATTGATTTTAACATCAATTACAACCTGAACAGATTTTGGCAGCACTTCGTTACAAATCCGGAAGCGTCGTGCCAAATGAAATGTAAAGTGAACTATATATAGGAGGGTGATTCCGCTCCAAATGGCAAAGAGCACTTTCGGGCGGAATCAGATGTTTCTAATTTCACTCGAAATGACCCTTTTACACTTTCGAGCGGAATCAACATCTTAAACACTAAACTTTGATTCTCGAATCTCGTGCACTTGAAATCCTATCCTATTACATGATACAAGACAAAGTCAATAGACGTAATGCACTAACAGACTCCCCCTCGGATATTGACGAAGTCTTCAGTGTCTAGTCTTCAGTATGACACATCTTCAGTCTTGATCATTCTGCCTTCTCATTCAAGTTGTAACATTATAAGCATCCATCAATCTTTCTCTCCTATCAGCTTCAGGCTCCCCCTTTCGTCAAGCTTCCGTGCTTTGGGATCGACACCTAACTTTCCATCTACAAGCTCCTCCTTGATTCAAGCTTGTCTTCAGGCTCCCCCTTAGACTCTGCTTTCGGGATCGTAATCTGGACTATCTGCAATCACTCAAACATCTATAAATACAATGCTTTCAAATTCAATTACCCAGAAATTGTAAACTGACTCTTTTAAACTCTTTAACTGCTCCCCCTATCAACAAACTAAATGATTTAGCAACATTAAAGAATCCAACTCCCTCACAGTTAATCATCCAAGTCCAAACTAATGACCTTGGAGATATCACAAACTGTTTTTGAATTTTTAATTCAAGTTTCAAATTAATGAACTTGTTTTATTTTCAGAAACACAATCAACTTACTTAGATTTTGAAACTCAGCATCTCAGACATCGGTTGTCGAAAATAAAGCAGAATCAAAAATATTTTTGTATTTTTATGAAAAAAATAAAGCAATAAAGAAAGATGTACAAACATATTTACAGACAATATTTTTGTTTGAGTATGCGTCAGAGGATCATATCAGATTTTGACAATTCACAAGTACCGTTGAGCTTATTTACACATTAAGAATTAAACAATTCACTTAGATTGTCGATATACTGATCCACTTAAATTTTCATACAAATTTCAACTGATTCAGGATACGAATTAGGTGTATTAAGAACTTAAACTCATTTATGTGTCCCACCTCTTGAATATACTCCCGTATCCAGATCCCAATATTCAGTCTTACAGGTGAGTATACCTAGATGATATCTGTAAGGGAAATAAATTATAGTACGAAACCGTGAGAGCTCAGGTCAGAACTTCCGTTCAGCAGAGAGATGACGGCTCGACTTTTCGGTGTGTCCCCTTTAGAGGATCTTTTCTTCAACAGCACATGATTAGCGTTTTTCAATGTTTCATCATTTTTTATGCTGAGGGCGATGCTATATTTCAAGCAATGCGAAAAGTTTTATTCGGGGACTAGGCCATTGCTTCCGCAAAATCAGAAGTCCCGGGATAATACCCCAGATATCACTGAGTATAAAGACCTAGTATCTCAGAAAGAGGGACCTTTCAAACAAGATTTCAGGGGTTACCTATATATCCAAGTAGTGTTCCCCACGAAATAAGTAAGTTTGAATTTAGGTTTATATCCCGAAAAAGTTTACTAAATGTATAAAAACCTATCGGCATATCATCAGTGAGACTGTTTAACGCTATTTAAACATTACATTTTTTTAGCATACTGTAATTGTCTACTGATGTACTATCATTTCCTCTTTTTACGCAAAAACTCTATTTTGAATTTTTATCATGTTTTTGTCATTTTCAAATTTTCAAATGTTTTTGTATTTTCTAACAACAATACTCCCCCTAAAATGCAAAACCATTTAAAGAAAATTTGACAACCAATACTGATAGCTTTATCTCGCCATCCATTTTCTGCTTAATGTGCTCTGTTTTGCAGAAAAACTAATATAAAGTACCCCCATGATTTACAACCCATTGATTTTCGACAGTTTGAAAATCGTTTTTCAATCTTGTAAAAGTAATCATGTTTGTTCAGTCGTGGGGGTTTCGGCATATTCAAGCAACACATATTTTTGTAAATTTCTATTTTTGACAAAAATTAAAAAACAAACATATTTTTGTTTTTTCAATTTTTCAAATTTTTAGAGTTTTTGAAAATATTATTTATTTATTTACAAAAAAACAAATAAATTCCCTGTTTCAACCAACACAGGGTCCAGCAGCAGCCTCCTCCTCTTGTTGTGCCAGGCTGCTCTGAGTTCCAAACTCACAATCTTCAAATTCCATGAGCACCTGCACAAACAAACTACTCAATTACTTGAACAATTTAGCCCAGGTCTGTTGAACCTTAGGCATTTCAACACAATAATTTTCATTCAACGCTGGAAACTCTTTGTCATCTTTCACAAAAATCTTTTCAACTTTTACATCAACTTTTTCATCTTTTTCAAGAATCACCTGTTTCTTTTCACTCCATTTTTTGACCTTTAGGAGTACCACGTTTGTAAAAATGTGAATCTTTTTTAACACTTTGTTTTTTAACAACAATTTTTGGTTTCCAAAACTCTTGTGGTTTTGTCATATCAACAGTTGTTTTCCAACTTTGAGTTGTTCTGACTCTGGGTGTATGAGAATTCCAGGTCTGTCTAGAGTCGAACCTATATGGGTTTGACTTCCAATTTTGATTCGAAACAAACTTGTTTGTGTTGTACCTCCAAGTTTGTTTTGAGTCAAATTTGGTTGACTTGTGTTTCACATCCTCAGGTTTCTGTTTCTCAACATCATCAGACTTCTTTTTATCAACATCCACAGGTTTCAGATTAGGACACTTGCGTGCAAGATGTCCTTTTTGATCACATTTGAAACATGTTCTCATGGACACATCTTTGACCTGTGGTTGTTGCTTTTTCTTTTTAGCAAAGAACTCATCATTAGTCTGTCTCAATTTGAGTTCTTTTTCTTCTGCTAAATTGTCTCCTTGAACAAAACTCATTTTTGCTTGATAAGTTGGCACTTCATTTTTCTTCCAACTTTGTTTCTTCTTATAACCCAACCCAGCCTTCATGTTTTTCTTCTTGAAACTAGGTTTGTTATACGAACCTCTATGACTCTTACCAGCAAACTTTGAAATCTCAGACTTTTCAATCTCAACCATTTTGAAAACTTTATCAACCTTTTCTGAAATCACATTCTGAATCGGGAATACAACATCTAAGAACAATTTGTCCGATCCAATCATGGTATAAACCAATCCTTTTGAATCACCATTCAAACTTTTCTCGGATTTTGTGTTTTTCAGATAACTATCATGAAGATTTCCTTCATCTTCATCCTGTGATTCAGATTTACCTGTATCAACCGACTCTTCTTTCAACACACTTTCAACAACTTTACCTACCACCTCTGAATCATGAGAATCATCAGATTTGGAATAGGTTATGTCAATGTTGTCTGGCAATTGATCTACCATGTTGAAAGCTTTTTCGACCTTTTCCTCATCATAAAATGCAAATTTTCCCGGTGGTGGAACTTGATGAAACTCTGAGCCAATACCTTTCTTGTTTTGCTCAGACTCACCATCTCCCAGTTTTATATTGAAAATACGTTCAAGCACATATGACGACACGTGATAACTCTTCAACTTGTTGTTATCCTGTTCTAAATCAGCAATCTGTCACTTTAGCTTAGCAACATCCTCAATATACGAATTAACAACATCTTGTTTTATGGAATACATTCGTTTAAGTTCTTTAGTTGTTTCAGAAAGATAATTCATTCTTGATTGAGCATATTTCATTTCATCTTTCACTTTTTCATATGACTCTTTCGTAATATGATATGCTAATTTTATTGGGTCGTATTCTTTCTTCATTTCTTGACAAGCAATTTCTTTTTGTAAACATTCTTCTGTCATTTTAGAAACATTTTCTTTCAAAACTTCATTTTCTGTTTCTAACTTTTTACATTTTTCTGAAAGTTTTTCATCATTTTCTTTTAAAACTTTTTCTTTTTCTAACATTTCTTTACATTTTTCTTTGAAAATGTTTTCTATTTTTGTGAATTCAAGATTTCTTGTTCTGAATTGCTCACCTTTTTCAGTACAAGCTCTGCACGGTTCCATGCATTTCTTGTACTGATCAATTGTTTTTAAGATTTCAGAATCAGAATGTACCTCAGTGATTGGCACTTCGGTGTTTGATGCAGTTGCCTCAGTTTGCTTCTGATCAACATCATCTTGCTTTTCTTCAACACTGACTTCATCACCAACATTACCAGCTTCCAAATTCTCATTCTTTACTTCTTCTTCTTTCCTCACCTCTTCTTCAATCTGCTGTTCTTTAGTAACAACTTTCTTAGCCTTTTCATTCACAACAACTTCTTCACTTTTGATTTCCTTCACAACCTCAACTTCAACAGCTTCTGCTTTAACCTCTTCAGCAACTTTCTTCAAATTGTTCACCAACTCTTCAACACTCTTCTTCATTCTCTCTTCATCCCTTTTTCTCAGACAAGATGTCATAGCATATCTGATCTCCTTTTCATGTCTTTTAGCATATGTGTCATCTTTCAATACATTTCTATAGTATTCAGCTCTCAAAGGGATTATAAGAAGAACATCATCAAAGATTATATCTTTCTTTGGAACAACTGATTCTCCTTCTCTGTTGAAGTAACACTCTCTCTTTTTATCCCATCTTCTGTTGCTCACTGCACTCTCATACTCTTCTTGCATTTCATCCATTCTGTTCAACACAATGTTTCTTTCTCTGTAGGTCTTTTCTTCCAGAATCTCTTCTCTGGTTTTCACTTTGATCTCATCTGTATCTTTTTCTTTATTTTTATCTTTAATCTCAGCAACAAAAACAAACTTTCTTTCCCCTGTTATAGCTTTGCCATGAGCTGTTTTTCGAACATTCTCCAAACGATCTTCTTCTGGAAAAATTGAGCTCCAGTCAAAACCTTCATCATCTTGAATTACAAAACAAGCTCTCGATTTGGGTTTATCTTCAATCATCTTAGGCTCTTCTCTGCTTCGATGGTAGATTGCCTTTCGGTAGTAATCATCATTGAATGGATGTTCATTTCCACCAACTGCAGAATTAGTGCATTCTCTTTTGAAATGACCTTTCTGCTTACATTTGAAGCAGGTCACTTTGGATTTGTCAAATCCAAGCTTTGTTGATGCACCTCCAAGAGATTGTTTCCCAGTAATTTCCATATATCTCTGAGCTCTGCGAATGCAGCTTGCCAAACACCAACGGATGTCAATGAGTTCCATCTCTTCCGGATCAATCTGGTTATAATCTTCTTTGGTTAACTCTGAGTTTCCAATTTTACCAGCTACAAGACCTTCATACGATTCCAGAACAGAAGCAAGAAAACTCATTTGTTGTTTAGCTGCATTAACGCTCATTGCCGGAGAATTTTTCAGTTTGAGAGCGATGTTGCATAGAATCTCCTCAGCTTCATCAGAATTTGATTTTGAAGATGAATGATATCCAGAATGATGACTTGTTGAAGTTGTTTGAGGTTCTTTCATTTTCTCACCACTGAATGCTGTCTTTGGTGAACCAACACCTTTCTCCGAAGGTACACTGCCTTTGTAATACAATCCAACATTCTGTTGATGTGAAAAACCAATCATCTTGCTTTGCTTTTGTAGCTCCAGATCATGACTCTCTATCTTTTCAAACAATGCATCAAGAGAAATTGTATCATATAAAGCATCATTTTTCAAAATAAAAACAAACGTTTGCCACTGATCAGCTCGTGGTAACGCTTCAATCACCTTATCTATAAGCTCCTCTCTTGTTTTCACTATCTCAAATCTCTCAAGTTCAATTTTAAGATGACAAAATCTCTCAATCATTTGTCTCACTGTCTCTCCTTTTATACTATCAAACAGATCAAATTCTTTTTTAAGTAAAGCAATTTTGTTCTTTTTTATCTGTTTACCCCCCTCAGCTTTAACACGTAAAGCTTCCCAAACTGATTTAGATGACCCATCATGATTCAGCAATGCAAAAATATCATTTCTGATTGCAGACTGGATCAAAGCAATCATTCTTTGTTCGGCAGCAAACTCAGATTTATCTTCTCTTGATAACTTCTTGAATGAAAGTTCTTCGCCTTTATCATCTTTTGGCCGTTCGTATCCAAACTCTAAGCAAAACCAGCTTTCGTGAGCATACGCTTTCGCCCAATTGAGAAAACGTTCTTTCCACCATGTATAATCTTCAATGCTCTCCAGAGTTGGTGGCTTTGAGTGTGTTCCATAGAAATTATCATGCTTGATGTTCTCATTAATAGCTTTTGTAATGGTTTTTGGTGTAACATTTGCAATCTCGGACGATTCGGATATGAAAGCATTGAAAAACGTATTGTAGAATTCTTCAGCCATGATGTAATCCTGGACAAACAAACAATCAAACAAACACAATCAGTAGAAACAATATCAAATATTCTGAAAACAGACTGACACTCAATTGTTGTGAAATAATCTTGACACGAAAAATTCTTTTTCAAGCGAAATCACTTTGTTTGACAACACAAGCGAAATCACAAGTTGACCAGTTGAAGCGAAATCAGTTGATTAACACTTCGAGCGGAATCAGTTGTTTATCACTTCGAGCGGAATTAGATGTTTAACACTTTGAGCTGAATCTGTTTGAAGACTGTTTGGAGCGGAATCAACAATTTGAACACTTGGAGCGGAATCAGTCAATTTCGAGTGAAATAATCCGAGCGGAATCAAGATCTCGAGCGGAATCAAACAATATAAGTTCGAGCGGAATCACTTCGAACATCATTTTTACCCATTTTTAGTCCGAATTTTGTCCTGAAACTTTCAAGGATTTAATAATATGCTCTTTTACATAGTCTGTGAAAAATTGATCAAGTTTTGACCGTTAAATTTTGTTCTGTTGAAGAAAGAAGATGTAGAAGTCAGAAAACTAATGATATCAAGCTAAACTCTTCTTCCTGAGCTCTGATACCACTTGTAGGATCGTTGTTGGACCCGACTGAGTCGTTCAGAAGAGCTTTATATCCGGTTCAAAGGCGGAATCAGTGAACTGGACTTGAAAACAGCTTGATACTATTAAATCTGTTACTTATATTGATTTTAACATCAATTACAACCTGAACAGATTTTGGCAGCACTTCGTTACAAATCCGGAAGCGTCGTGCCAAATGAAATGTAAAGTGAACTATATATAGGAGGGTGATTCCGCTCCAAATGGCAAAGAGCACTTTCGGGCGGAATCAGATGTTTCTGATTTCGCTCGAAATGACCCTTTTACACTTTCGAGCGAAATCAACATCTTAAACACTAAACTTTGATTCTCGAATCTCGTGCACTGGAAATCCTATCCTATTACATGATACAAGACAAAGTCAATAGGCGTAATGCACTAACATCCATCCCCATTTGTAAAGGAGGGCCTCATTAACATATTTGAGCCTATTAATCCCCAAACCTCCCTTATTTTTGGGCCAAGTTACCCAATCCCAAGCCACTCAGTTCATTTTATTAGAATCATTTAAACCCGCCCATAGGAACCTTCTCATTTTAGCCTCAAGAATTTTTATAATACTCACTGGAGCCTTATATAAAGAAAAATAATATGTAGGTAAGCTCTCTAGAACAGAGTTAATCAACGTAAGCCCCCCCCCCCCCATTGAAATAGTTTTTGTTTTCCAATTTGTCAATCTTTTATCAAAAATCTCAATTATAGGATCCCAATTACTTATTCTATTCATGTTAGCCCCCACCTTAATCCCTAAGTATGTCAACGGGAATTTATCCGTGTTACACCCAATCACTTTAGCCATATCTTTGATCTCACCGTCACTCACACCCATCCCGTATAAGTTGGATTTGTGAAGATTGATTTTTAAGCCAGAGCATAGATAAAAGATTCTAAGGCATCTCGCCACGTTCGTCACATTAACCCTGTCCCATTCCCCCATTAATAAGGCGCCATCGGCATAAAAAAGGTGAGAAATGACCGGCCCCCTATTAGGAGTTTGAATCCCTTTAAAAAACCCTTTTGTCCCTGCTTTGCAAAAAATGCTTGACAGGGCTTCCATAACCATAAGGAAGAGAAACGAAGATAACGGATCTCCTTGTCTGACCCCTTTATAACAGTTAAATTCAAAAGTGGGCGACCCATTTACTAGAACTGAGGATCTAGCAGAAACTAAAACCCCATTTACACCATAAGTTAGGGAAACCCATCTGCCTCATAATATCCAAAAGAAAACTCCAACTTACATTGTCATAAGCTTTTTCAAAATCAATTTTTAACAGGAAAGCCTTATTTTTAACTTTTTTACTCCAAGCGATAAGCTCATTTAGCATTAAAGGGCTGTCAAGAATGTACCTGCCTTTAAGAAACGCCGTCTGATTTTCTGAGATTATGGAACCTATAACCTTTTTTAGACGATCAGCGAGGATCTTTGATATAGTTTTACTGATCACCCCAATCAGGTAGACCAGAGAAGGTTTGGTAGTCCACACTCCGTCAATCATCAAACCAGGAATATTATTGGAAGCCCTCCGACTATTAATGTACCCATGAAAAAATGACGAATTTTCGTCTCCTTTCAAATCCCATTTTATTCTAGCTCTTTATTTTAGATCCTTGATTTTATTTTCTTCGAGCTCCTTTAATTCATTCACGCACTCCATTTTAATCCACTCCTCCTCTTCGGATAACTCCCTCTTTTCCACCAATTCTTCCAAAACTTTTAACTCCTCCTTAAGATTCCTTTCCTTTTCTCCTTCCTTAGCTAAAACCTTCTTTTTCAACTTCTTGATTTCCTCCCTAATCCTTTTGAATTTCTGTAATAATATCACCTCTGGTTCCCCGACACCGGAAAAATTATCACAAGCCTTACGAACCACCTCGTCAAAGTCCTTCCGGTCTAACCAAGAATTGAAAAATCTAAATGGTTTTGGACCAAAATTTTTATTAGCACGGGTCAGAATGAGAGGACGGTGATTGGAGAGGAACCTCGGCATCGCCCTTAAACACGCCGTCGGCCATTCAGAAAAGAAGTCGTGACATACCAAAACTCTGTCAATCTTGCTTTGTTTATTATGTTTTGGAGGGTTTAGGCCTATATATGGCGGGAGATGTATTAACATACACTATTTTGGCCTCGATGGCACAATCTTGAAGTTAACAGGACCACATTTTGCAGGACATGATATTGATGGGTTGGACTCTGTTGGGTAGCTTGCACAAGTCCCTTTTCAGATCTTGACTGATTCGCTAATAACGACACCCCCCCCCAATGGCCAAAATACTTTGGCGATGTGGGAAACACGTTTGTGCGCAATGGCGGAGTTTAGTGTAAAGTGGGGGTTGCCCCCCCCCCCCCCCGAATGTTTCGATCAGAAGTGTAAAATTTCCTATTTTTCATCCGAAAATTTTAAAATTATATAGTATTGTCCCCCCAATTATTTTGCCTAGATATTTATACAATATATAAATTGGGTCCCAAGATTTTCCGCCCCTTTGGAACTTTTGATCAAGCTCCGCCACTATTTGTGCGGACATTAACGGAGTGTCCCCTCTTATTGGTCTCAGGGAAAATGGGTTTGTGGCTAGCCAGGCTATGTTGTTGGCAGAATCAGGTAAAGTTGCTAAGCATGGAAAAACTTTTACACTGAGAATGAACATGTCTTCAGTCTCTGTCTTTGATACATTTGTCTCTCTTGCTTCCGAAGCTATCGGTTTCCTGGACAAAATGCAAAGGGTTGTGCATAACAATTTTTTGATGTCAAATAACCAAAATTTTGTTTTCGGTAAGATCAGATTCGCTATTCAAAAGTGGGTTATAAAGCTGTTTATTGTCCGTTTACCCGTCTTTCTACTGTAAATTTGTTATGATATTTGCAAAGAGAATTTGTATATTTGATTAAAGTGAGAAAAAGGAATTACTGAAAGTAAAATATAGTCGATCTTTGAAGGGCCCTCGTCCAACATAAATACTTGTTGTTTATGGATCAAAAACTATATCTCTAATATTTTAAAACACATATATATGGGTGTGTGTAATATACTATATGAAGCATACTTTAATCGAGAACTATAAATAATTATAATATTATTTTTCTGTAAAGTTGAGAACCACATCCGTATTAATTAATTGTGCGCTTAAAAAAAGCAACAATCAAACTATGATACAATTCTAAAAAAAAAATGTGCATTGATGAAAAGTCATTTTCACTCCACCATCTATCTATATATCTTATATATGGGGCCTAGTACTAAGACACTCAGACCATGCCAGATTATTCAAAGATTTTCTTTTCTATTATATTAAATTTACATGCCCAATGTTGGTATGTTCATAAAAATCGTGAAAATATACATTTTAATAATATTCCCTTTTAAATGAACATTCATAAAATAAATTTTTATTATAAATACTTTCAAAATCAATAAAACAAAAACACGTACGCGACTGAAAGGAACTTTCTTCTGCTACGTGTCCCAATCGACTCGTGACACATCGTCAAATAAGGAAAATGTGTCGGGTCTGTGCCTTGAGAGTAAATTGTGTTTGACTTTTCACACGTATGAAACTTTCAACACGTTATATAGTTTTGTTCAATGACTACGGATTCAGAATTTATTTTCTAGGAAGGATTAGAGGTTTAATCGAATATTTAGTTGTTTGGCCTTAGAGTGACTTGGAAATGCCCGTCCAAATAAGGTTGTTGGTGTTACCCAAACTTGAATATCAAAGCCAACCCGAATAAATCCGAACTCTATTAAGATGGAACCCGAAATCGAAAGATAGTGTTGTGTTTGGTATTTAAGTTCAAAAAAGGTTAATCAGATTTACCCAAATTTTCGTTAAAAAATGTCAATTATACATACATAGCCAACAGAAAAATCTAGTTAGTTTTCATATGTTTTTTTTTTGTTGTGAACATGCTTTTTGTTTCTATGTATGTATGTATGTATACAGTATACAATATACATATATATAACAGAAAACTATAGTTTTCACTGAAACATGAAACAGTTACTTATTGTATTGAAAAAGATGTTAGTTATTTGAGCGACGAAACAAGTTTGGTTTGGTTGATATGATTTGGCGATTTTGTTATATCTTATACGATTTGGTTTTGCGCTTATTTTATTTTACGTTTTTAGTTATATATGTTTGAAAGAAATATCGTACCGTGTGCGTTTTTACATTTTTGGTTATTATTTAAAGATTATCATTTTAAGTTTTATTGTAGAGCATGTATTTCAACTTGTTCTTGAAAAACCGAATTCCGGTAACCACAACCCGAATTAAGCTGAAAACATTTAACACGAATCTTATTTAGATTAGTAAACGGTTATGATTTGTAACACCCTGAAAACGGGTTTGATAATTAAACCACGTTAATGTTAAAAAACGGGTAAAATATCGTTAGTGGTAAAAATTAACCCGGTAAATATTAGGATTTAAATAAATAAACATAATATTTAATAAAAGGAAAAAATGCTTTTGAGAAAATAAAATTTACAAGAGGCCCGAGTTAACGAGACTTATAATAAAACGGGTTGTAATCTCCCCGAACCCACTAAGTTAACTAGGAATGTTTAACCTGGTTAATAAGAGGAAATATTAATGGAACTAAGTGGGTTGTGGCCTACTTAATAACTAACTAAACATGAGGGGCCAAAGTGGGATAACTTGAAAGTTGAATTATAAAAAGAAAAACAAAACAAAACACACACCAAGTGTGTGTTCTGAATCGACCAGAAGAAGCTCCTAGGAGCCAAAACCCTAATTCAATCAAAATCATCAAATTGAAGGGCTAATTGGAGCTCAAATTCATGAATGAACGTAAATTAAAGATCACCCAAGCTAGGGGATCATAAGGTATGTAGAATTTTGATGATTTTTAAAAGTTGTAAATTTAGACGAATACGATGAATATTTATGTATGTGCGAAAGGACTTTGCGTGAATGTCTGTAGTTTTTGTATTTCAGGACAAGTAGGTTACTTGCAAATAGATTGTAGGATTATGATCCAAAGTTGAATTGAATGTTTATGTATGCTTAATTTCGTTAGACATGATGAAATTATGAGATAATTGAGATGAAATCACTTGTAAGTGATTAACTAGTAGATTATCAAATTGGTTTTGATAATATGAATGAAAATATAATAAAAATTATGTTTAAAAACCATCATGGATGGTAGTAATAGGAAAATACTTGAACAATTATGAGTTTGAGTACGTATTCACAGTTGCCATGAAATGGGTTTAGTGTGTTATAACGAAATTGATGTTATATTCATGTGAATAGATGCTTGAAATCATATTATCTACTAGTTGTATGTAGAACTTGATTATATTAGGTATTCGGATGGATGCCTAATAATATGATGAAACGTGTTTCACTTATAGATGAAAACCCTTAGTTCTTTCATAATGAATGAATAAATTAGCTTTGATAATCGAGAGCTAAGAAAAAAACTTGATGCTAATAATAGCATGAACGTAGATTAGAAATTAGTTAAAACGGTGGCCTAAAAATAACGCCTACCGGATAAGTGATAAAAATGCCTAAGTGAGTGGTTGAACTTAATTGTGCATTTCATATGATTAAAGGCAGTTGACTTTTGAAAGTCAAACTGACCTATAATACGATCAAATGATGATGTTGATATAAAGTCCGTAAGATGGAATAGTCGTAATAATTGATGACTAATCTAACCATCTTGCGAATTATGAATGATAGTTTGACGATTGACAAGCTAGGTGGAAGCTTGGAGAAGAAGCGGGTCAAACATGATCATGTACAAAGGAAAAGCGTATTTGAATGCAAGGTAAGTAGAGCTTACATCCTTCAGATATAATATCTATTTGTGTATTTGGCTTAAAACTAAGGTGACTTAGAATTCGTAATGAATCTTTGAATTATTGCATTCCAAAACAAATTAATATGGATCGGAATAAATAAATATGGTGGGAAACCATGTTTGATGATAAAAGGGGTAAAATGGTACATTAGTCACGCGTTGACAAATAAACAATAAGTTGTGAAAATATTCACGTGATGGTGTAAACAATAATGATGAATGGGTAAAATGGTCATTTAGACCAAACTGGTCAAATGGCAATGTTATCACCATTTGACGATATCGACTAATGATTGTTTGTCGAGTATTATGATCACATGGGTGAATAGCGTATGGAATATGTGTTGCTATTAACTAGCAACTTATTTGATGAGGTATTAAAACGGGTCAATACTTTGACCCGAGCCGGGTATGTGCAAATAAGATTATAGCTATTATGTGCGATTTTGGTCAAACATATTATTGAAAGTCCTTCGTCGAAAAAGGAGGGACTAAAGTTGACCATAACCCCCTTGAATGATAAATCGGGAAAATTACCCTTACGGGTTGTTTGAAAGTAAGTTTTGTGATCGAGTAGGTCTCTGGATAAGTGTAAAAGTTTATGGTATAAGCCTTTTTGGTCAAATGCCTTGAAATGAGTCTTTTCCGTAAATTGATAATCCGAGTGGTAGAACTCGGAATAAAAAGTTTACTATATTGAATCCACCACAAATATAGTTGTGATGAAAGATAAGCAGATATCTTAATGTGAGAATAAGATATAAGAAAAAGGTAGAGCGTGATATGAGTTTAAAATGCTTAATTCCTTAACGGGTCAAAATAAGTATACAAACAAAACGGGTTACGGATGTATAGAAGACCCGTGAATAGAACCTTGGTTAATAGGAAACAATTATAGTATGATGTTCATGAAAATTAGAATGCAAATAAACAAGTTTGTTTGATAAATCATGAACGGGTCAAAGTTTGTAAATAAATATAAAGCCAAGGGTTTAAAAACTTAAGAAATTGTTTAGTTCGGATGTTGGATTTTAACTCCATATGATGGAGGAGCAAATTACGATCACGTAGGAAGAAACGGGTCGTAAAACGGATAAAAATTGAGCAAGTTATGAATGTTTAGGCGAAAAATGTGATTGCTGAAAATATGCAGCATCCGGTTCGAAACATTATGTGAAATTCAGGGTGTCGTGCCTCGCGACGGGGGATACCCTTTATTGTCGCGGCCTACCACGACCTTCGCGACACGCGACGGATAAACCAAACACCTGACACGGCACGCGGCGGGCCTCAAAGCTGGAAAATGCTGATTATTTGTTCGTTTTGACATACAGGTTTATTTAGACATGTTATAAACATCGTTTAACTAAAGCATTTCATGTTTTATGAGATGTAGGTTTGCCTTGAAGTACCGGATGACGATCAAGCTCAGTGAAGAACTGAACACCATTAAGTTTCAAGCTCCCGCACTACGTTTTGTCGTTACGTTTTAAACAACGATATATGTATATATTATGTTGTAATGAATACAGAGGTACGAGCCTATAGAACAGATCCTGTTCAAGTAAGGTCGTCGGGGGGCAAAAGTGAAAGTGCACTAATTTTAACGTTATTTTACTAATTTTGTGAAAATAACGTTAAAAGCTGAGGACGGTTAATCATGCATCATGTGGTGGTGTTGATAGCTGAAAGACAAAATGGTACATGCACTAATCGGTCTTTGTCCCGATTGCTGAGTGTTACGTGCCTTATGTCCAAGGCTTGATGCAAAACTACTATCGAGTCGGGCAGTGGCGGAACTAGCCCTTAAAATCAGGGGTATCCCAATTTTTTTTACCATATACTCGGTAAAACCAAAGCTAATTTCACTACCCGATAAACCAAAGGACAAGAACTATGTGTTTCGGTTTCCACCATAAGACGTGCAAGATCACTTTTTCCATTCAAGTTAGCAAATCTATCATCATCGCTTATAGTGTAACGAAATGACTCAATATCACCCAAAAGAGTCCCTAATTCTTGTGTAGTAAAATCATCCGGATACATCTCAGCAAACGCCAATGTCTTCGATGGGTCAAACTTAGAAAACTCGTTACAAGAATATAAACCCGACATAATTTTTTATCAATGTTTTAATTTTTATCCGTATAACAATGTTTTCACGATTGCATGTTGAACGAGTCTTCTTACCCGTCCACTGGTCCGATTGGATTCATTAGCGTATGTCGGTTTCTTTTTTCTATAGTCAGTATATTACAAACGCATGAATGATTGCAGACTTCTTTCAAAACATATTTTTACAAAAAAGATATTTTATGTGATAAAAATGGTATAAACTAAGTACTAAAAGTTAAATAACAAAACAGATGTTAACAATGCGTTATATCAATATTAATATATTAAGTTAAATGAATAAATAATGGAAAAGTAATTAAATAGATAAAAATGTTTGAAGTTTGACTTAATTGTATTTGTACTTGTCGAGTTGTGGTTGTGGCTTGTGGGTTAAAAATCTGAAACTATATTGGGTTGGGTTTTATAAAAAGTGGCCTACTTCACTAGTTAGGTTTATCACTTTAAGTCATCTTCTTTATTGTAACGCACCAGCCGTCACTCCTCAAAATATTCTCCATTGTTGGCCGGACAACTTTCTGATCATCCCATATTTAACAATTACTCTGGTCGGCCATGTACGGTGGGCAAGTGCTCACCCTCAGTTGTACATGAATCTGCCACTGATTCTAACGTATAAACCGAAAAAATACACTACGATTACGGGATTGAGACGTAGCCCGTGCTACGGCTGGTTCTTCACTAGTTCCGCCCCTGGAGTCGGGGGTCTTACTGGAAGCAGTCTCTCTATTCCTACGGGGTAGAGGTAAGGTTGTCTACATCTTACCATCCTCAGATCCTACCTTTACTTTGCTATTGGTGCGATTTACTGAGTATGATGATGATGATGTTGTAATGTTTGAAATCTTAAAATGTTTTAAGAAACTCGTATTTTCAAATGTAGATGTATTTGTATAAACACATTTATACGCGAGACTAAAACGGAATATCGTTAAATAAAGTAAGGATCTTACATGATTCTTATAACAACCTGAATAATCTGAAACCCGACCAACACCTCTACTTTCAAAGGGAGTTGAGCGTCCTTTGTGGGGTTCCGTGCACACAAGCACCAACGGGTTAAGAAAAGATGAGACCATGATGGTTAATTAATTAATTAGTTTATTTTTAATTTGATTTGAACTGTATTAAGGACTCGTACATCATGTGCTTTAGTGATTTATAAGTTGCTTTTTTTATTATAAAATGTGGTAATAAGATAAACACACAAAAATATATAACGTTGTAATTTCAAAAACATTAACTTATTATCGTTTTTTACATTTTAATCTTTTATACAATACTTAAATTTGTATAAGTGAGTTTACCAACAAAGTATTTGTTTGTTATATTAAGTTAATTAATTTTTATTTTTATAAAATATATATTGATTATAAAAAATAGTGATGATATGGAAATGTAAGGGTGGATGGGGCGCCCTGCGAGTAACGAGGTAGCAACCCGAAGCCAATACTGCGCCGCCACCTCAAGGGTACCTTGGTTGGGTCAGAATCAAGGGTAGAGGTGTTGAGAATTATGAGTATCCGTTTTTATTTATAAAATCCAATTTTATAATAATAATAACAACAACAACAACTCTTTATTATTAATTCAGATGCGGAAGCATGATAAAACACAGACATGGATAAAACTCTCACCAACGGTCCAATTACAGCTTATTCGAATAATTATTCACAACCATAACGGGTTTAGGGTTATACCTTGATGAAAACCGAAGACTCACACGATGAATGCAACGAATGACTCCGCTGGTAAACCGAATCACAAAGTCTCCAAGATCATCATGGGAATCCACACATGAGACGGATCTAATCCGAATCACTAAAACACGTGGTGGTGGTGGTAGTGGTGGACACCGAAAATGGTCGTCCTCGGGGTGGGTGGTGGCCGGCGACAGTGACGAAAGGTGGGGTGGTCGGTCGCCATCTGGAAAGAGAAATAGAGAGGGGATTTTGTGTCTAGGGTTTTGAGTCTATTCACTTGTATCTCTAGGGTTTGTGATTAAGGATCTATTTATAGATCTACTAAGTAGACTCTAACCCATTATTTCTTGCTTTCCTCTCCAAGTAGTTAATCATAGATTAACTATTAATTATCGGCCAGCCCTTTGATCTTTGTTTTATTATCTAATAATAAAACGACTCTCTTTAATTATTATCTAATAATAACCATTCATTGTTTCTATCAAATAACAATTATTCTCCGCTAATATTAAACCATTAGTCAAAACTATTTTGGCTTTATTTTACTATCCAATGAAATAGTCTTCTAATTTATTATTTAAATAATAAATTATTACTCGTTTAACTTTTTAAATGACACCAATTATTTTCACTAAATAAATTGTTTCATAAACAATTAGTATCTTTAGTATTTCATCAAATGCTCACTTTCCACTATTAAAATCCGCCTTTGTGATTTATAATATTTAACAATTAAATATTATTATTTGTTCGTTGTGCAAAGTATACCTCTTTGAATCGTATATTAATAGCAATGTTAAATAATCGATAATTGGATACCAAAATCCAACAGGTGGAACCCTGTCGAAAGGTGGTGAAAAAATGTGTGTAATTGGTGGATAGAGTAAAGGGGTGGGACCATTGGTTCTAGGGTAGTTGAAAAGAGTGTTGCCACTGATTTTGTGGTGTTAGAATAGTTTAGGGTAAAAATTACACGGCAATGCAAGATTAGGGGAGGGGGCTACGATAGATGAAAGGAGCGCTCCCTCTAACCTAAGGCAGTGAATGGTCTACAAGCTTCAGGTGTGAGTCTTGTATCCAAAGTGCCCCGCAAGGTCTTCATGGCTTGGGTATTTATAGGCACCAAATGTCTTCCCTTGTCCTTAAGCGGACCCGTGACTTTTTCAGAAGAGGAAAGGTAGCAGGGTCCTTCCTTTGATTCGGAGCTCTGTTCTTCTATTCCATACTATTTTAGGTAATCCTTTGACTCCACTCCTATTGATAGCGATCGATCTCGTGTTGTCTCCTTATGTCTTATTAGTTAGCCTTGTATTTAACCTTTGTCTTTAACTTTTGACACCTTGGGCTTGTCTCGATCTATGCGCCTTATAGTTATCTGATTGTCTTTCAAGAGATGTCTTCTCCTGGTTCGTTTATGGAAAGGTCGTGCCCTGTTGGCTTTGTGCATGCTTCTTTGTTGACAAGGAGGTGTCTCCTTCTTGTCTGATGTTGTGTTAACTAATTGTTCGTATCCTTCTGTTATTATGGGACGGGAATTGGGTTGTGACCCACCCCCGTCATCAGTATTCATGTATGAAAAAGTTATGATTTTAAAATGATAATACCAATTGTCAAAACCATTGAAGTTAAAGTGTTACTTTCTTTAAAGTCAAAAGGTTTAAGCTCCGCTAAAGACATATTTAATGTAGTTAAAGCCGTTAAAAAGGCACTAAAGTATTAAAGGACTTACTAAAAAAATTATCCATACTATATTATAATGCTTGAGGGATGAGTATTTTAATATACCCAAAAAATAATAACTTCCTCCCACTTTATTTATAAAAACACCTCTAAAATGAGGGTAATTTGGTCTTTTAAACACTAATTATATTTTAGTCCCTCGTATTATTACACTTAAATCCTTTTATTTTAACAAAATTATGGCTAATTAATTACACTTATCCATTTCCACAACAAACCTATAATTACTTTACATATTCTTGTCATATTTTATAAACTATATTAAAAAAAATCCAACGGTACCGTGATGACCTACTTATTTTTGTCGACATTTTGATAGTTGTCTTGGTCAATATTGTTGTGCGGATTAAAATGTACAAGTAGATGATGCATTAGTGTTACAAGTGATTAAAGCAATGTATCCTATCACATTGCAAATGCTCAAGACTCTCTACGTTGTTGTTATTATTATCAATTTAATAATATTCTAACCCTTTTTTCACTCCGATTTTCGTTTGATTAAGATTGTTCACCAATTTGTTCCGGCGACTATATTAAATTTCGAAACCATGCACATACGGGTTTGGTATGAGCTTTGTTCGTATTTTGTATGTTTGTGTATTTACTTGGTTGGGTGCACACACTTACATGGGTTAGCAGGTAGTAAATTGATATTAAACAAGCTCACTTGTTTTATCTAATTGGTTATATTAAGAAAACTTTATGTAATACCATATTCAACCAAATGGACTTTTTAGTTTTCATAAAAAAAATTATAAAAACGTTTTTAGAAGCATTTTCGTTTTCATAAAACATTTTTTTTATAAAAACATTTTTTATAAAAACATTTTTTTGAAGTTTGTTAAATAAGTTTTCCACCAACAAACTTTTAGGAAAAAACTCTATAATCTAAACATAATACATCTTCAAAAACTGAATATCATATTGTGTTGCATTTTTTAGGGATTATAAGTTGTAACACCCGTTCTTATAAATCAAGGTTTAACGTATATCTTGGGAAAATAATCATGTAATTAATGATTAGATATACATCGGAAATACGGGTTTCTTAAAACTTTTACAATTTATAATTTATTCTACAAAACGTGATCGAAATTCATTGTTTAAAATTTACAACGTGGCAAAGTGCGGAAGCGTGTATATTTATCGTGTTCGGTTCTTCGCTGAGCTTGATCGTCTTCCGGCATCCAAGGTGAACCTACATTTCATAAACATGAAATGATTTAGTCATACGGGGTTTAATCATGTCCGAACGATGTCCGGAAAACAATTGGTTTTCAAATGAAAAACAAAATATAATAAAAATATCTCCACCGTAATTTACAGTGGGACCGTAAATTACGGTGGCCCCTGGATTTCAATTCTTCTGCCGTAAAACAGACTTTTAGCACCGTAACCAAATCAACTCCACCGTAATTTACGGTTGGACCGTAAATTACGGTGGACTCTGCATCCAGATTCTCTATTTTATCGTAATTTGACACGAAATCTTCCGTATCTTTCAAACCGCTTATCCGTTTGACCTACCGTTTCTTCCTACATGTTTGTAATTTGATTCTCCATCATTTTGAGTTAAAATCCGACATTCGGCTTAACAAAATTTAAGACTTTTAAGTCTTCGGCTTATTACCCTTTATACCAAATTTTGACCCGGTTATGCATTTTATCAAACAAACGTATTTATTTGATTCCTATATTTCATACACTTCATCAAATAATTGTGTTATACCATATTAGGTTTTAATCATAGGTTTATTACACAAATTAAACCCATTTTCACTAGTATGCTTATTTTGACCCGTTAAGGATATTTTAAGCACTTTTAAGCTAAATTTCGCTTTCATTCTAATCTAGCGTTGTAACCTATATTTCTTATTTAGTATTCTCCCATCACAACTAAATGTGTGTTGGATTTAAAGTAGATATCTTTGTGCTCCGAATTTATACCCCTTGAGATATCATTTTACGGCAAAGACTCGTATGGAGTCTTTTGGCCCAAGAATTACATCTTTCACTACCCATACTCGTTCTAAACTATTGTTTAATCATAAGACACCTTTCCAAACAACCTCTAAGAGTTGTTTGTTCAATTTAGCCTACAAGGGCGTTTTGGTCGATTTTGGTCCTTCTTTTACAATGAAGGGCTATCATCAATTATTCGACCAAATTAGCACTTTTACATACATCATGAACATGCGTACCTGGCTCGGATCAACAAATAGACCCGATTTTAATACCTTGCTTTATATTCGCTAATTAAGAACGATGCGAACATCCATTGGATATCTATTCCTGTAAGCATATAACTCGACAAAAGAATCATTAGTCTATATAGTCAAAAGGTGATGTCTACACCTTTTGACCCGTTTGGCCGAAATGGTCATTTATCTTTGCGAGATGATATTTATTATCATCTCCTCTACATGACTCTTTCCGTTTAACACCGTATGGTCATTTTAACTTATAAACTGTTTATTACTTTCGACATAATATGACCGAATTATCGATTTACTTCTTTTTAAACCATCAACATGGCTTCTAATTATGCTCGACTATCTTGTTCCGTACGTCTACACGCCGGAACATCATACCTCGATTTTGTATTTATCTTATTCATACTAATACGATAAGAGAATATTCTGAAATATAAGACTAGTGTAAGCTATACTTACATTGCATCCGAATTATGCTTTTCCACCATTCTTGCTTCGTTTGACCCGCTTCCTTTCCAAGCCTCCACCTAGCTTGTCAAGCGTCAAACTATCATCATAATTCGTAAGACGGTTATATTAGTCATCATTAATTATGACTATTCCATCTTACATATTTTCTATCACAATTACCATTCGATCTTATTAATGGTCGGTTTGACTACTAAAAGTCAAACGCCCCTTAGCATATAAATGCACATTCAAGTTCTATCTATCAATTAGTAGCTAACATGATCTTATACACTTAGTTACATGAACATGGCTACCAAATTTCATCATAACATTCAAACCCATTTCAATCATGTATGAACAAGTTCCCAAATCACTTAATTTGTTTGAGTGCCTTGTTTCTATTATCCAATATGATGATTTTAACATAAACTTATCATCTTCTTTACTATTACATAAAAACCCACTTCCTAGTTTACTTGTTAATCACATACTAGTGATATTACTTCAAGTTCTTCATGATT
This sequence comes from Helianthus tuberosus, assembly GCA_030545235.1. Taxonomy (NCBI): domain Eukaryota; kingdom Viridiplantae; phylum Streptophyta; class Magnoliopsida; order Asterales; family Asteraceae; genus Helianthus; species Helianthus tuberosus. The sequence goes on along the minus strand of CM060424.1, from coordinate 62,998,610 downwards.
TCATCATATCTAACAAAACCCACTTCTAGTTACTTATGAACTCTTAACAAAATCTCTAATTTGTTCAAATAGTTCATTCATATGAATTAGTGTGATGTTTATAAACACCATTAGAACATCAATTTCATCAATTCAACCAAAACCCACTTAGCTCATAATAGGGTAATTATCAAATCCCTAGTTTGACAACAATTCATCAAGATTTCTACTAGGGTTTGTTTCTAAACCAAGATATAATCACAATGTCACTCATAGATTCAACATTCATTCCAAAATTTCGATTATGATTGTTCATCATAATCTCAAAGTATCACCAAAACTGAAAATTCGACATACCTTGTGATCCCCACGACTAGGTGATCATTTATATGCATTCATGCATCGATTTGGGTCTTGATTTGAGCTTCAATTTGTTGATTTGTTGGAGTTAGGGTTTTGGCTCTCCTTGGAGCTTTCTCCTGGTCATTCACGAACACACTAAATGTGTGTGTGTTTTGTTTTTGATTTTAGTAAATAATCTTTTAGATTATTACACCTTTGGCCCCTCAAGTTTTGTTAACTAATAAGTAGGCTACAACCTATTTATTTTCAACAATACTTTGTTTTGTTAACTAGGTTAAACTTTGCTAGTTTAACTTAGTGAGTTTGGGGTAGTCATAACCCGTTTTATTTTAAGTCCCGTTATCTCGGGCCTTCTATATACCTTGTTTTCCTTAAAAGCTTTTATTCACTTTTTATTCAATATTAGGATTAATTATTTAAATCCTAATATTTACCGGGTAAATTTTACCACTAACGGTGCTTTACCCGTCTTTTATTATTAACGGGGTTTGATTACCAAACCCATTTTCGGGGTGTTACAATTATTTAAATCCTAATATTTACCTGGAAAGTGAATGTGTTTATCTTTTGTTAAATGTAAATATATACATGTTAATTATTAATAATAATAAGGGAGGATGGGGAAATACTAAAATACCCCTCATGTGAGGGGCATGTGACCAGGATTTAACAGTTGAATTGGATGGCGTTAGGGGCGGGGAGTGAAATAGAGATAAGCTTCATAGATCAAGGAGTAAAATGTCCGTTTTTAAAGGTTTGGGGCAAAACCGTTAAAGTGACCAAACCACAGGGAGCAAAACGGAAGTTTACTCTAAGTTCAAAAATACTTTTATAGATAATATTAGTTTTTTTTGAACGGCAAATTTGGATCACTGACGGACCACTAGAGTATCATCGTGCCACCAACGGAACCACCCGATCATATCCATCTCCGCTAGGCAAGAATGCCTATACACCAATTCAGGAAGAAACCCAATAAATCGGGAAAAACTCCTCTTGTGGGAATCGAACTCATGACCAAACGGTCATAGGCCTTATCCCACCCCCAGATACCACTAGGCTATAATGCCATGGGTAGATAATATTAGTTAGTTGAAAAAAGCTACAGGTTATTCAATTCGTTGGTTTATAAGTTCTATATATATAGTATAATTCATTAGTTTTTTTCACTTCAAGAAATTTATTGTTCTTTAGAATTTTTGGTTTACGTGTATTTCA